>DWAP01000622.1:0-19935 GCA_018230625.1 Heliconius eleuchia
TGTCCCTCTATCCATTTCAGTCAAAATTACTAAATGTACAGACGAAATATTTTTATTGTCTTATTATATATATAGTGATAAATTATGATCTTATTTGAATTTGTTATCGTTACATAAATTGTAATACACACATGTATTCATAATTCTTCTATTTGTACATGTTATTATATTACCGAAACATTACTTCTACCGGCTCCTATTTAGAAACCATAATATGAAAATGTTGTCGAAATGGAAATGGAAATTTATGCAAAATGCAAAATATGTGAGGATAGAAAATTATAAACTTTACTCTGAATGTGACATGAATATGGGTAAGCCGCATAGACGGAAACTCTGATATCTTTGTGACAATTATTGTGTGTGTTTACTTTGCATAATCGACCCCTTGACACATCATTTCTCTTTGTAAATAAAGGATGCTTTTAAAGTATTAATATTGATACTGACTCGCGCTGGAACTACAGTCGTACTATCCGAGTGTCAGCTAACAGAGTGGCGTCAGTTTTCATTACCCTTTCCCTTATTAGGTGATATGTCGATGCCACATTTTGCTTCCTTGTATTATTTTCCTGCGTTGTACGATATTGCTTAATATCGATGTATGAATATAAACATACATATAAAGACATCTATGAAATTGACCGATTTAATTTTTATTTTCTAAGTCCTTCATTCTTGACCAATAAAAATATGTCGTTATTGCATCACGTGTACATACGTAATATGCTCTTATTATTCAGGTCATTACATTACAAGAAAACCTTCAACTGCTAGTAATTTATTGGATTCAATTTCCTATTATACTTTTATTATAGTGCTGATGTCCAACTCTTTGAAGCCTGTTTGTGTACATTATTATTAAACATAGATCAATATATCACTGAAAATCTGTATAGATTTGAAAAAAATGTCACGGCGAATTTCTTGCGCCGGTTCTTCTAGGGTCCGAGAAGAACCGGCGCAATGGTAACCGATGGTAACTTGGAATCAAACTATATGTATCTTCGTTTTTCCGATGGATTTTACAAGTAATGGCAAATGGCTGTTTGACCTTTAACTACTTTATTGTTGCAAAATACGAAAAGCGCTTAAATATCTAAACTTAATAATATTATTTTCCAAAGTAACATTAGCATCTAAAATAACATTTTATTTTGACCCATGTTCCTTGTAATGAAGTAGGTCTATTCATTTTCATTGTTCAAACACGTGTAGCTATTATAAGTGTGCATAAATTTGTAACCAAACGGGCATATGAATAATAAGTGCCTTATGAATATTATTAGAACTCTTATGCTTTAAAGATTGCATTAATACAGGATCGTTGAGCAAAATAGTGCTGGTTCCGAGTAAAATATTTTCATTATTTTTCTAATATTTAATAAATAAAAAAGACTAAAAAAGTTGTTCTAAATACTCTAATGACTTATATGTACGTATTCTTATAAGTCAGTAGGTATTTAAAAAAAAACAAAAAAAGACTCTGCGGTCTCTTTTATATGCAATTAGTAACATTTAGATTGCAAACTAATTTCCTTAATTGCTGAATGCAATGAGAAGTGTTTATAGCATGAAGTTGTTACTGTTTCTATTAAACAAATCCCATAAGTCATTACGTTATATCAACATAAGTGGTTCGCCAAATCTTTTTTTTTAAGGTATAAGAAATTATTCGACTTATAAGTAGGTATTAGGTAAGTAGGAGGCCGGTCGTGGCACAGGGGCACAAAGTGTGACTATAAATCGACTGGTTGTGGGTTCGATCCATACTCGAGGAAATATTTACTTAAATTTATATTTCTTCGCTCTGGTGTCGAGGCAAAGCGCGGCGTTGAGTTCTGCAACTCAATACGCAATGCCTCCAGAATTCGGCGGAACGGAAGTATCTCAATGTTAACGGAGTGTCTTAGTTATAGGTTCTCAGGTTCACTCTGCCTATCCTGCTATATACAGGATACAAAAGCCTGAAGCAAAAATTTTTTTTTTTACAAATTAAATATATTCATGTCACATTTGCAATTTAGTAACTACTACAACAAATAACTCATTTACCACAAATCTTATTGGCTCACTTTATTTAGAAAGAGGAAGTTTCAGCCACGCGGGATTCTTTGTAATTAAACTTGTGAAAAATATCTCATTACGTTTTAAATTAGTATCCGGAAGAGTTTCTTCTTTGTTCTTTATACTAGACGGCATGGTAATCTGTATTATACGCGCCATATTAACTGGCCGAGGCATTTTTTTTTGGTACGATAAATATTTATAAAAAAAAATATATAAGTATTAGTAGGTATTAAAAGCGGAGTATATCAAGATCATCGCTTCCAGAACAACTTTTGAATAATTGATTAATTTTCAAGAAGGTACGTCGATGCGTAAGACAGTAATATAGACGCGATCCATGTACACATTACCAAACAAATGTACACACATTTTTTTCCCCTCGTATATTTTGCTAAATGCAGGATAGGCAGGTCGAAGTAAACTTTTTTTGTTATCTGTCGGTTTTTTTATGCAATCATATAACGAATATTTTTCTCCTTTAGAATTAGGATCTAAAAGTATCACGGTAAATTAAACATGTAACAATTGCGCCACAACAGTAAAAGTGGATTTTTGCAGTAAATGAAACAGCAACATTATATTTTATTTATTCAGGCTCTCGAGGCGTAGTGACACAAGCTTGCAATTGCAAATAGAGGTTATAGGCTCAAGTTCTACTCGGGAGAAAGAAAATATTAATATTTTTCTTACTTCGCTTTGGTAGCGAGGTAAAGCGCGACGTTCAGTTCTACTACTCAACACGTAATTACCTCAAGAATTCGACGATAACTGGAGCACAAAAGTGTCTTAGTTGTAAATGGATTGTATTAACACTCAGTTCCCAGATTCCCTCTAGCTACGCAGCTCTGCGCTGTATACAGCGAGAAGTTAAAAATAAAATTATCGTATTATCAGTGAATATAAACTATTTTGCCAACAAAACAAGGCTTGCAAACAAGTAGGTATAGTTGACATTTTAAAACAAAATAATAATTATTATTTTCGTTCGATGTTAACAAAATTTAAATGGTCAACATAGTTCATTGGGACATCACAGCTTATGTAAATAGAATCCGCATGAACTATTTTAAACAAGAGTGCAACACTGGTGTTTGCTCAGCCGATTCGCTATCAGCATAATCTACTTTGCCAAATGAACTTTTATATTCTCCGTTGATACCGATCCTGTATTTGTAGGTATTGTGTTGAAAATATCTCTCTAATATAATTTAAATAATGTCAAATTGTACGAAATTAATTCTGTTCAATGAGTGTGATCTATTTTGTGAGGTTGTTTATGTGTTTTGGTACTTATATTTTTTCCTAAGCCAATTTGTTGGCTATATTCATATCCAATTTCAAAAAAAGCATGTGTATTTAGTTTTAGCTTCACGTTGTATCCTGCAAATAATATGGGAGGGGGAGCCTGGGGATTCGGACCTAGTATTAAGACATTACTATTCCTAATAAGATGCTTCCGTTATGTCCGTTCCGGGAGTTGAGTTCCCCCACAATCGGCAATGTCTCAAGAGACATTGCCGATTGTGGGTGAACTCAACACCCCGCTTTACCTCGTTACCAGAACGATAGAATGATAATATAAAATATTTCATTTCCCACAACCGTCGCACTCACAGTCACAGCTTGTACTCTAAGTTTGTATACATACTTTGTATTCTAAATAAGATAAGAGAATTTTCCTCGTGTTCATTACACCCCATAAAATCGTCAATGATCATGAAGCTGTAAAAGCCCGTTTACGTTCTCAGCAGTATCTTACTCTGACCTAATCTGATTTTATAGCGAGTATACGGCCATGTACTCGAAGGGTTCGAGCACATGTTGCTGGAGACGCAGATGCCCGTGTGATGGTATTAGTGGAGTATTCGCATAACGTTTTAAGGAATTGAATAGACGACTTTACGACTCGCTTTAAACTAATAATATAGCTCTCAAGATTTTCTTATTTAACAATCCAATCATTTGTCTTAGTTGGGGTTTTTTGTAGATTTTTTTTTAGCTTCACGCTCTATTCCGCAAATAGCCGAGTAGCCAGAGGGAACCTGGGAAACTAGTGTTAAGACATTCTTCTTCCATTAAGACACTTCTGTTCCCTACTTTCCGCCTACTTCTGAAGGCATTGTGTGTTGAGTGTGAATTTTGTTATTTTGTATTTATTTTAATTCTGACTTTTCTAAAATATTATGTTTATTTTCAAAATCAAATTAATATCGTATACTTCTAATGCTACTTTTGACATTAATGCTACACTTACTTAAACACTTTAGCTTAAACTTTTATTCAAAATACATCTAAAAACAAAATAAGGGAAATAAATCGAAAAGATTATTTGCAAACTACATTAGTATTACGAAACGTGCAAATCCGATATTGATTCACCGAATGAGCGATATAACAAAATAAATGTTTATTATACTACTATGGGAACGGGAAGTAAAAACTGTCAACAATATGCTAGCCTTTATCTTGGCGGCAATAATTTATATATCGTGTCGTGATATGCTCCTTATATTTTAACCGATTAAGTTTTGGTGAACTCACTTCATCCTCACCTTTATATTTGTATTAGAATTGACAAGTATGTGTCATCCAACTTTTCGGAAATTCTATTTCGACAAGTAGGTAGGTATGTATAGCGTACCTATGTATAGGGTAGCTTTGGAAGATATAAAAGTTTGTTGCGAATTTAGCGCCACTGCATCGACGTTCTCGTAGAGACGTGACGTTTGCTACGACTTAATACAAATTCAAAATCAAATCAGCTTCACGCTGTATCCCACATAGTAGGCGGAGGGAACCTAGTGTTGAGACACAACGTTTCCCACTTTCCATCGAGTCCTGAGGGCGTTGCGTGTTAAGTGTCGGAACTCAAAGCTGCGCTTTGCCTCGCCTCCAGAGCGAAGAAATGAAAATATCATTATAAATAAATATTTTATTTCCTCGAATGGGGGTCGAATCCACAACCAGACGATTTTACAGTCACATCTAGTAGTAGGGGCACACCCTTACGCCACGATTGGCTTGTACGATATAGTAATTAGAATAAGCATTATTCCTTATAAAAGTTTATTCGTAATTAAAAATGTTAAATGGATTATTTCTAATAATTTAAAATAATAATTTTAAAACCATTATTAATATCAGTAGAAATAGAAAATTATAAAATAATAATATTATTAAAGAACCAGAACTCTGCTATTAACCTTCGCTATACAAACCATGTCTAAGCATTTAGGTGGACGTTTTCATTACCGGTCCCATACCAAGTTTCATTAGTTTGCTCCCAAAAGCTTTCTCAATCGTGAATAATTAAAGCTATTATTGTGATTGGCTTAATGAAATCCTTCCAGCCCCTACTAATTCCCTTCTTTCATTTCGACTTGCTACGTTTAACTTTTCGTCGTCGCGGAAAAAATGATCTTGTCTCTTGCATAATTTACCAAGGATTTTGGAACAGATTGTTGATAAAATAATTTTTGTCGAAATTTGAATCATTCTTCTATTAAGCAGGGGATTATTGTAAATTGTTCGTAGATTTTAAAAATGTTATTGTTTTATAAAAACAATGTACGACTCGTATTTCTTTCGTCATACACATTTCCTACGAAGTGTTTAAGTCACCTTTTTTTTCATTAAACGCTAGGTATTTAGAAAATATTCAATATACGCTATTTTTATTTTAAAATATGTGGAAAGGCGTATTCGTGCCAGTAATAATCTAATCGAATCCACTCCAATGAAGAAATACACAGAAGGGCCGGTTCTAGCGAGGATATCACGGTGAGAATGAAAAAGAACGGGCTTACGCGCTTGGGGCATGTCGAACGAATGAATGACGAAGGAACGCCAAAAATGATTTATGATGGAAAAGTGAGCGGTAAGGTAAAGTAAGGGTAGGTAGGGGAAGACATCGGTTGATCTTTGAAAACACAGTATTAAAGATACTAGAGAAAGATCACGTAAAAAGGATGAGAAGCCCCCGGAGGGCATGTATGTATGAAGAGGTTGATGACAGTGGACGAGGCGAAAGAGGTATGTAGAGACAGTAGTGTTTGGCGCTCCCTTCTCTCTGACTTCCCCGCTAGGGATACAGCGTGAAGTACCTAAGTAGGTAAGTAAGTAAGTATTCTAAAACAAAATTAAATATTACACATGTAGGTATATATATTTAAAAAGCAGACGCTTATACGAAGACGTCCACTAATTAAATTCTTGTCAAGTCCGTTGACACCCTTCCCTAAGCCCGATTCCCTCTTTCTTTTAAAACTCCATAACTTGTGTTTTAATTTAATTATGAATATTATAATTTTCGCCTCGGGTTCACTCTCGGACGCAAATTGGCAAAGTTTATTATTTATTGTCCTGATCCGTTATAAAGTTGTGGCGACAGTAACGATATGGTGCTATCTGTGGGGCGTGGACGTAAATAACTCGATATTATTTGTCACATATCTCAGTCGTATTAATTTAACTTAATAGCTTATTATAATTTATATGTTGGTTAGGTTAGAGAATTATGTTCTATAAATACGTTAAAGATGTATAATATGTATTTACAATTTACTTCTTAACCTTACATTATAATAATAGTGTCACTGATATGCTATTTCTAAAAATAACTAGAAATAAAGACTATTCGTCTTAAATTTAAAACATGACGCGTACTAATTTTTATCATCTCTTGATGAATTTAATTAAATATAAAATCAATCACCCACTTAGGTGCGTAGCCTTTGTAAAAGCCTAATTGTTTTAATTGTTATGGCGGCGTGCTATCAAATATTCCGTAGTTGTTAAAATATCAAATATGAAATTGAAGACTGGCGTTAATTAGTTGAATATTTTCGTTTTTAATTAATAAAGTAAAAATGGCTAGTAGCTTTCTCTTGATATTTAATAATAATTTTAAAAGAAATACCTGATTTGGGCTTTAAACTCGCAGCTATTTGATTATATATTTATTCATGTTTTTTACTTCACGTTAATATATGCTAGGGTTATAAAATAGTAAGAGACTAATGCCAGAAGCATATATACGTTTAATACCACAAATTCTTATAAATAGCAGAATAATTTTTCATCATGCATTTAAGGGAACATAGTTAAAAAAAGAAGTTTTCTTCAACACCATCAATCACGTAATGGGTCAATAATTCAAAGCTGGAGCACGCAAAAATATACTTTCATAGAATTTGTTCGCCGCGACCGCACGGCGGCGGTCATGCACATCTGTCATCGTCACTGTCACTTCTTGTTTAGCTAACCGTACTAATGGTACACTCAGGTATACCGTATAGAAGACTATGCATTTTTATTGACGTCTTTAAAATTTAATAAATAAATCAGCTTCACGCTGTATCCCGCACACAGCAGGGTGGGCAGAAGGAACTTAATGTTAAGACATTCCGTTCCCACACTTTCTGCCGATTTCTGAAGGCATTGCGCGTTGAATGGCAGAACTCAACGCCGCGCTTTGCCTACTAGAGCGAAGAAATGGAAATACAAATTAAATTAAATATTTCATCTCCTCGAGAGGGGATGGAACCCACAACCAGTCGGTTTTACAATCACACTTTGTGCCCCTGCGCCACGACTGGCCTCAAAATCTAAATTTAATAAATAGATAATTTAAATTTAAATCGTTATTGCAAAATTATATTGGTTAGCATAGTACACACACAAATTGAATTACGCTTAACTTAAACTAAATATATTTTTAACATAACATCTACAAACAATCGTAAGAATATTTTGCACCGTTTCAAATTTTCGTGTAGGCTTAGTAACGAGGACGTAGCATCTGCTGAAAACTTAATACATTTTTTTTCTTGAAATTATTATTTGTAATATTTTAAAGGTAAAGAGTACGGCGTTGAGTTCCATCACTCACCATGCAATGCCTCGAGAGTTCCGCAGATGGTGTAGAACGGAACTTAGCTCTAGGTTCCCTCTGCCTGCTCACCATGCTATAGGTACATACAGTATTCAGCGTGAACCCAAAAAAATAAATTTATTTCATTTAATATAAGTCTTCTTTAATATAATGTCAAGCTTAAACGTCTATTAGTTATTTTTATATAAAAGAATCATATTAAAAACTAGGTTTGCGCTCACAGAAATTTCGCCATTTCACTCGATTTCCATAATAGGTCACTTGGTGTGGAAGACGTTAGCATAAATTTGACTTTTCACAGTTTCTTCTTAAAGCACATTAATATAACAGGCCGTCGTTATTTTAAGTAAAAATCGAAGGAAATCATTACACTAACGGAACGAAAGGTCTCGGCTCTCCCGTTATAAGTGTCAATGTATAAAACTTAAATGACGATAGTTCCAAGTAAAGCTTCCAGAAATGGCCATTACGTGAAGTTGGCGCATCTATGCACAGTCACCATTTTGCTGTCTTCGTCGTCCTCCCCGAACAAGTTTTCGGAATAACTTTTAATATAGTTTCCTAATAAGTCTATTCTATTTACATTACGCGTAGTTATAACGTTTAAAACTTAACCTCTAATTTTACTTGTGTTAACCTGTTACCGAGTTTTCGGGAAGGCTGACGTTGAATAAATTTAATTTCATTTTCAGTAGCAACAATTTAATTTCATTTGCTGTGATTGCATTGCACTTTACTTTACATACAATTTGCGCAATGTTTCTGGTATTTCTAAGTTTTGTTTTATCTTTGAAATATATTTTTAGGCTACAACAAATTACTATAGTTATATATCTTTAAGTGTTAGTATTGATATTTGGCTCGCAGCCACGGCTAAAGATCCTGCACCCGATAATAAGCACCTGCAAAGAAGATGTGGCTAGAATTCCATTTTCAACTGTTCAAAATTCATAAGCTGTTATATTTTATTACTTTAATATGATTAGTTATAATAATTTAAATAATTTAAAAGTTAATTACTTGACTTAACGTGATAGTTAGACAATTGAATTTTTTACAAATGATTTATTTCTGAGGCTTATATATAATGGTAAAATATATAATAAAATTAATATTTAAGGGGATTCCCATACAACAAAGATTTTTTTACTGTTTTTATAGCTAAATGGTACGGATCGTTTCGTGCGCAAGTCCTACTTGCACTTGTTTCTTTTAATGTTAGCTAAAACGTCACTAAGTCAATTAAAGTTTGCTTATTGCTATTTGCGGTGCCTACTGTATCAGTTTTTGCTGATTAAGGGATGCTCATTTAATTGACTAATTGCTTTTTGCTACGCTCATTTTCAAGCTGATAAAAAAGCTCGAAAATCGTACTAGAATTTTCAATTCGATTGAATTTTATTGTACTTTCAAAGCCTTGCAATTTCTGAAGGAAATTGGGTGTTCCTTTTTTTGTTTCATAATATTTATTATAAATAACTATGTTTACTAATAATATTAGTTATTTTTTTACAACATTAGAATAATAATTAGAATAATAGCATCATTAATTAATTACAATATATTTTCCTTATAATAAATATTGTTAATTTCTAACAAATTTTTAACTTGTTTAAACTTACAGCCGTTCAGACTTATCTGGGCGTTTCCAACTTGCCCATTTATTTCATTCCCGCCTAAGATTTTATCGCACTTGCGATAATGTCAAACGTAGCATGCGAGTATTAGTTCTCCCGTGTACTGTACGTATATTTTAACGCTTCATCAAATTTAAGTAATCGTATCTAATAGCTTTTCTGCTGGAACTTCTTATGGTAACTTCAAAATATATACAATTATGCTTAGAAGTCTTTGTATCGTGTAAAATGTACACAATAATAATGACTTCATAATAATGCAATTTAAGATTTCTATTCATTTTAAGTATTTTTTCTACCTTCAGGCTGGTATCTCTTACATATCAGGGAAGATAGAGGTAGTATGGAAATTTAGTGTTAAGACACTGCGTGCCTGTGTTTGGCAGAACTCAACGCCGCGCTTTGCCTCGTTACCAGAGCGAGGAAATGAAGATATTTAATATTTAATTTCCCCTAGTGGGAACCGAACCCACAACCGTCATGTTTATTCACACGCTTGTACCTCTGCGTCAAGACGGCCTCATTGTAAGTATGGGATATGATTAAAGATAGCAAAAGTTTTTTTATATATTTCGATTGAGGGAGATTTAGAATTGAGCTTTAATTTTAAATTTGTATTTCACACTCTTTTCATATGAAATTAAAACATAACGATAATGGTTAAACCTTGTCATGACGTTTTTGATTATTATAGTACATGTATGAAAAGTAAAATACAGAGTGAAATGCTTTCCAGAACTTAATTGATTTATCACATTGATAACTTAATGTGAAACGAGCGCGTTATGGAAATAAACTGGATTCATCAACGCGTGGGATTGTTATCGCACGGCAAACCAAATACTTGCACTAAATTAACTAATTTATGTAGTTTTAAACTAAAAAACCCGTATTTAAGTTTTAGTTCAAAAAGTATGTAAACGTAAAATTTTTATATTTATGTTTATAAATGCTTTGACGGCCTTAAACTTATTCGTTCAGTAGTGTTTGCGTGAAAATAGAATAAACATCCATCGTCACAAACTTTCACATTTATAATATTAATAGAATAGGAATAGTGACAAAACGCGGCTTCGCCCACTTATACTTATTGTTATATTGTAGCCAAATTTAACAAAATCTTTTAAAAACTGTAGCCTTAATACATAAGGTAAAATTTATAAAATGATTGAATGATTTCCGTATTACTTTGAAGTTTCACTTGAATTTATTTAGTAATTTTTGCGTGAAAATGGAAAGAACACATTCTCAAAAAAAATTGCACATTTATAATATTAGTAGCAGTTCTATTTTTTTTATTATGTGGATGCTGATTTTTGACATCTACACAACTTTTTTTTGGGTTAATATATAGGATAAAAGTTTAAGATAATATTTATATCTAGGCAATATCCTAGGACGTGGCGTTTGGAGCCCGGCCCAAATAGCATTTCATTTAATCTAGGCTAATACGCGACCGAACGTAGTCGTAGAACGACTCATTCTCAGTCAAAACCTGCTTTGCGCGTTCGCTAATTGTCAAAGTTGGTTCCTGGCCCCCGGGCGTTGTCATATCGGCCGTGTGTTGAATAAAGTTTGCCAAAATTATCGTTTGTATTGCAATAAATTGCTCTAGCGTGATATTGGGAATAAATGACGCATGCTCCTGAACGATGGTTGATGAAGCTTTGTTATCAGAATCGTTTGTGACTGCTCTACATGATTTATTATAAAATATATATTTTCTATATATTTTCTTGTTATTATTTAACGCAATTAGTATGTGTTGGTGAGATATGTATGTATGATTGTTGATGAAGCAAAAGTTAAAAGAATGTATCATTTCTGTAAAGAAGTCATGATTATTATCTTTAGGTGGGTTTTGGGACGTCTAATCTTCAAAATAAATTATATCAACATTTATTTTGAAAATTGAAAAAAAAAACGTTTAATTGACTCATTTAACTTCTCGCTTAACTAAAATAAAATATACTGTGTATTCAAATATACTCAACAGTACGGGCGTATAAAATAAAATGTAGCGAAATAGACATGCTGGATAAATACATGAATTGCAAAACTAGAGTCACTTGCACCGCACAACTGCGGCCGGCGTTGAAGTTCTCTCGACCACATTTTTGCAGTCACCGTTGAACGAATTTAGTAATGTTTGTACGTCCGCACACGTATACTACTTCTCACATACTGAAATACTGTAGTTGAGCCAGTTGCTAGCATTCGACCCAGTCGACCTATACTTTCAGCCTTTTAATTTTAAATCTAATACATTTCTGCACTTTACAAATGTGGTTACATTTTTTTTTAATAAAATTATAATGTATTAAAGTTTATTATTATTCTAGTGAATGAGTATATGATGTTAATATATTTACCTTCGGAGTAATATTTAATTACATGGATTTATATTGTATACGCATTGAATGAAATACATTTTTTTAAAAGCTACAAATTAATTTAAGCTATAACTTACACTTACAATATATATATATATATATATATATATATATATATATATATATATATATATATAAACGTGAAAAATAGATAGTCATAGTAAATATGCCACCAGCTTTTGCGTTAGAGGAAATAATTTCACACGGAATAATATATGAGTATACAGAAGCACCATTAGGCAAAATATTATTATCTTCATACGACCCGAAACAAGTGTAATTACGTGTTGGAATCGAGTAAGTTTCTAGTGTGTAATAACATTCTGGAGATTGTAAGAAGAAATATTATTATCGTCGTTGAGATACCCTTAGTCGACGTTATGATAATATTAATGTCTGTGTTTTTTTTTGGCTTTTACCAAAAAATATTCTACTATTTCCAAGTTATATAAAATTTTTCCATTTTTATATAAAAAAATGAACTATTCAAATGATTCTTTAAATGTACTCGGCGTCGTGTATCACTCAGGACGTTTAATTTATGTACCTAATGTGTCTAGCAAATTTTCATCACGTAGACATAGTGAGCGTTATTTATAATAATGAAAGTACTGGTAGGAAGTTATATTAAGTTTAATAACCGACTCGCACCAGGTATGGTAAGGTACTTGTATATAATTAAATATATCTTGTTGGTAACCTCTCGGGGTCGCAGCAGTCGTTTTGACAGACGTTTGCATATGAATACCGGGTCTCATTAAAATAACAAAGATCACGTCTCCTACAGACTTACTCAATTAATCATTGTGTTTACTGATTAACATTCGCATTCACACAACTTATCTAGTTAGCTGATTTACATCCAGATGGAATATATAAGTGGTTTTACAATTCTCGGGAACCGATTGCGTTAATATCAAGACGATAGCCTCCAAAACGAAAAAAGTATTTTTTATACCAGATTTTTCATTTAATGTTTTAGAAAATCGTCCAAAATAAAAGAAAACATGATGCTATTAGTTTATTAGACAGATAAAAAGCAATAATATTGTTGGCTAACGATTATGCTGGACTAAAGAATGAAATACAACAACAATTGAATTGATTTTTTGCAACTGTTCAAGCTCATAATAACATAAAGCTAGCAAATAAATCTCAATCCGCTGCATTGTATTTTCGCTGCATTCCTCGGGACTCTTCGACGGATATTGAATTTTCATACAGATCGTTTGTTATTGCGATCGTTTTTATTTATCGAACACTTTAACCGGCACGACTGTTGACAGGAAATTAATGCGTCGGCTGATTCAATTTGTATTAACGAATGGAAACGGATCACGTTTTTAACCGGTTAGCTTTTCCTCATTTAGATTTTTATTTGAATGATCCTTTCCTCGCTAAATATATTTCTCCCTTATAATAAATATTCCGCCGAATTATTCAGAAAAACGTCTCATAGTTTGGAAACTAGAGTGCTTGATTTAAATATTTTTTGCACGCTGCGACAACAGCGAGTACCGTGAAAAAATTTGCATGTCCTTAGACTAAATCTAGGACTTATATAATATTCACTGTGCAATTCTTTATTATATGTTAAAATAGAACTTTGGTCTTACTTTTAATAATGCTTTAGTAAGGGCCAGTTTCACCACTGGCTGATAAAGTCCTGGACAGTCTTATCTGCAAGACAAGCTATAATTTTTGATTTTACAGTTTTCGAATAGCTGTATCTAATAGATACACATTTGGCACAAGCATTTCATTTTTACATACTTATTTGTAATTTAAAATGACTGCTATACTTTTGTCGTTCATTAATGAGAAAATTATTCTTGAAAATATAAGAAATAATTATTTTATGTTATTATAGTTTAATTAATTATTACATGAGCACTTAATTCGTGAAATTCGTAACGGATGAAACTTGCCCTTGGTGTTCAATAAAGATTGTTGATTTTAACTTTTGATTTATCTTTTTAATGTTAGCTTTGTTATCTTTACTTTGTATAAATATTACTTTTTGTGTTTAGTTTATGACATATGTATTTTTTCACAAAAGCTGAAAAAATAACAAAGAATTTACAAAACACAAGTTAATAATGCATGCATCACAGTAAATATCATAACATTGTAAATTGGCACGCCAGTCAGTTCAGTCGATACATTGTTTTGTTAGACAAACAATAATACATGTTACCCCGCATATCGTATGCACGTTTGGGAACACGGTGTTAAATGTATGCGCACAAACAGACCGACGCCGCGATGTATGGTAATAGTTAGCCATTCCCACGCACGGTAGTTTTTGAATCTGCTGTATGGAAAATGACGTTGGATATGTGTGTAATTTTAGTTCACTTCCTTATTATGATATTCGGCTGGTTATAAGTTTTTGTTTTTATGAGTTTTGGATTGAATTATGTACTTGTAGGTAAGGATTGAGAATCTAGTGCTAAAACACTGCCATTTTTAAAATATGTATTTTTATTTTAAATAATGACATGCTATAATTCGTAGCATACAAATGATATTAATTCGTAGCGAACTCCACACTCCACACAGTTCACAAAGTTTGAAATAAATTACCATATAATAATATGATAAAATAATTAACATTTTCAATTATTAATACGCCAAAAATTACATACAAAGAGATATCGAATATAAGCTAACCACTTCCATACTCACATCAAGCTAATAGATTATAACCACTATCACTTTAAAATAAATATAATATGCTTTTACCATTTCAATTGGATGATACAGGTGTTGTTCATTATTTATATACTAAGTTTCATTTTAATTGTGCTTAATTAAATGGAAATACGTAAAAATTGTTGTAATTTTATCATTTTGAGTTAAATATATCGTTGAATCGGTATTATTAATTTATGTTCCTGAATATAATTTTCTAACCCATTTGCGCGAATTGTTCTATTACAATAAGTAATAACCGCTAGTTTAAAATAATAATGATTAATAAGTAACGTTGTATGAAGTAATTCAATAACACAGTAGCCAACTATTAAAAAAATAAAACAATTAATCTTTTAACCAATCGAATTAAATGAATATGTTTTTTTTAATATTTTAAATTAATGCCATTAGATTAATCATTAACTAACACGTCACACCTCATTTAACAAATGAACATATGTCCCAGTATAAACGGTATGGAAGTCTAATGATGCATAAAATGGCTGCCAGGGCGGCCATTACGCCGGAGTCGTTAATAGCTTATTACTCGTTATCAAGATGCATATTGAAGATGGCTTGCAACGGTCTCACTGCGTCTGAGAGATTAGCGGAGTGCTTCCTTACTTAATAAAACGTTAGTAGAATTGGTTTGTGGAAATTCTAGACTATTCTAGACTAGTTATTTGAAATCTAGATGGAAATGTGCTATTTCTCAGCGTTTTGTATGTATTAAGACATTTTGGTTTTGCAAAAGTAATAATGTTAACAATGTTAAGGAATACTGATGACTTGATTTGATTGCGGGTACGAATTCAGATAGAGAAGTGTTTATATTATAAGCATGACAAGGATAGATACAATTTGTTTAAATAACGTTCCCACGAGTAACGCATAGTAGGTGTCTATAATTATTGAATAATGGTTCTATATTGAATAATGGTTCGGTATTGAATAATGGTTCTATAGGCTTTCTTCATCTGCTTCATATTGTAATAACTGGTAACAATTGTGTTAGTACTTAAGATTAATCTAAAGTACTAACACAATTGTTACCAGCTTTACGCTTATAGCAGTGTAGGCTCAGAGCTAACATAGTGTCTAGACACTATTGCATACTCTCTGGGCAAACTCCACACTGACCACGATATATCCCATATCGTGGTCAGTGGTAAAACTCAGTGTTCCACTCGTCGAGCCAGAACGCATAATAATTTATAAACCTAATTGCAAATCGAACCCACAACCATCACGATTTCAGTCAGATATTATCCGTCTGCGCCATGATGGTTTCAATCAAGGCTTACACAGTACAGCTTATTTCATATATAAATATAAATTAGAGCATAGTAAGGATATAAATAAAATAAATAAATAAAAATTTAGCATAGAAAGCAATTATATTTAGATTTCATTTGATTTGAATAAAATAAATTGATCGTTGGAACTATGTATACTACAATATAATATTGTGTGTTCAAAAAATCATTTTGCCGCACTACGCGCAATCGTAGCCCCCGTACCAGCCGCGATAATACTGACAGCGACGCGTCGGATTAGCTTTGACAGCTGACATTTGTTTTGCCATCATGAGATAATGTTTATGCCGCAAAAGTTAGAAAAAATATTTTATTCGTTTGTCTGTGTCTATGCTTATTATGTTTATAAGTTTTTATTAATTTTATGTTAAATTATGTGGGACAAAATCGTGGCATAGTTTCGTGACGGTCGTAATGCACATGTATTTTTATTGTAATTAAATTATTACGCAAAATAAATAATCAAGTATACCTATAGTAAATTAATAGTAATTTATTTAAAACAGTACATAATTTAATAATATAAATAAAATATTCCAAAATTTTGTAATTTTTATTTATTTTCTAACATTTTTGGGTTTCCCAGTAACAGTTACTATTTATAATATAATTAATTAAAATGTTATTTGCGAAGCCGTTTTCTCTCATTTTGTGCCTTACCCCCGGGAATACGATACGAGGGCAAGGACAGGGCGACGACCTTCCCTATTGTAATGTAGTAAAATATGTTTTTAGATTCTAAAAATGTATTTCACAAAGTAATGTAATAAACAAAATAAAAAATAAAGCTTGCGCTAAGGGATTTTGCAAATAAGCTCGTTAGTGAGTTCATTAAGATCAAGCTTGATTAAACGCTTAGAAGTTGCCAAGTGATAGATGACTTCAGTTTATTCGGTTTTATTGTTTGCGGGCTTTCAACAAAAATGCTCTTTTAAATTTTGTATTTTGAACGTGGTCCCTTTAAGATATATAAATGTGGACATTAGATATGATTGTATTTTTGATGTTAATTAATATATTTACGCAATGCTTTAAATTTATATCATGATTTTGAAAATAATTAAAACACGTTAGCTTCGTGCTTTATTGTACAAAGCCGGGTAGGCAAGTTAATTATAGTATCCCCTAACATTTAGCGTTTGTTTTGTTTTAATCGGTTTATAAAGAAAATAGTTGCATTTAAATAAATGTTTTTTGACAAAACTGATATGAATAACTTTTTATAGAATTAACTGAAACTTTAATTTTCCATATACATAAAAAAGTCGCAAACGGGTCGCTTGAATACTAATAATTTGTGGAAATAAAGGAAATTTAAGTTAGGTAAACAATAATAATTTTAATCTCAAATAAATCCTAAATTTTGAGTTAACATTTGCATTTAAATACAAAGTGCACAACCGTATAATAAGTTAATAACATAATTTCATACTTTCAAGACGAACCAGTCTAGTGAGTGTGTCGTGCTAAAATAATTTGGCAATCGTGTCGGTCGAGTACCTTCATAATAAAGGCAAGTAACTCCTACTATGCAAATAGCTTCAGTCGACGGTCACACCTGCTCGCCTCTTATTGGAAGTTATAAGTCGTGCAAAGTGTTCTCCCTCTCTCTATCATATCATATTTACCTGTCCCTCTCCCGCCGTGAAACTGAGAATTCTTTATTGAATTCCAAGCTAAAATTCAAACTCCTTTCGTTACCTGCATTCATTCAGATATGGAGAGAAAACTTCGATGAATAACTGGCGGAAGTAAGTTATACTCGAAGTTGAGTTTTCGTAAATTATGGTGTCGAAGAAATCTTCCTGGTATTAGTAAGATATAAGGAATATGTTAATATATCAGAAATGTAGTTATATCAGAATAAAAACATTTATTATGGGTCTATAAATATCTTTATTTGAACCATATTATTGCACTGCTCGCTATTTTATTTTATTTTATTTTATTTTACGCTGTATATCTTATTTTTCAAAATATAATAAACCACGTACTTCCGTAGTGATTGTGAATGGTTGCAATATTATTTAGAAGAAATCTTTGTAAACCAAAGACCTTATTATATATAATTTTATCTGAAACAAATTAAAACGACCAAAATATAACGATTTTGGCGCTTAAGACAAATGTCGTTAAATCGAGCATCATTAGAAGTTTTATTACAACAAACACTGAACAAATATTCATAAGTAATATAATAGAAAAAGAAAAATAATTCTATATATTTTTTATCGAATAAATGCGATGTAGGTATATTGGAAACACTAATACTCTATCCATACATCCCAAAACACCGACACGTTGTAGAATCTAACTGTGAGTCGTTCGCATGCACCGTAGTCCATTTTACATGTTATGACACGCTGGAACCCTCCGAGTGCTACGCAATCGCTACAACACACGATTGTAGCGCGTTGCTACGAGTGACTTATGCATAGCCTACTCTGATTCAACTGCTGCCAATTTATGGTTCAATAAAAGTCAATGTTCGCACTAAGCTTTACACATCGAACTTTGACTTTGTCTTGTAAAAAATACTTTTTTTTAAGAAAATTTTATTAGTAGAGAATGAAGAAGTTAACTTAAAGGATTAATTAATAAATTATATTTAAAAATTTTAAAATACTAGTGCAAAGCGCTTTCCAATTATTTTGAAAACATATACCAGTATAATATTGGTTATTGTACTGGTATACAACGTTCGGTTTGATATCTTTACAGGTGCAACAAAGGGAAAGCAACACATATGATTTCTATTTCAATTAATAAAAAATGTGTTTGAAGAAAAGGAGGTCCCGTTGTAGTGTTACAAGACGAACGTACAAGTGTTGTGAGTTACAAGGAACCAGTTGAGAAGACAGAACCGCAATAACAATGGAATATGGTTGAACTATCGCTCTCATCCTAACCGAACTGTGCTTCCGGTATATGATTATGCGCAGTGAACCCTAGCGAGAGTCGTTATATATCGAAAGAAACTATAAAACCAAATAGTTGTATATACCTTAATTATATAGTTACTCGTCGTTGTCCTTTACAATACTCTCTTAGCCTAATATTTCGAATTTTTTAATCATCGAAACGGTTGTCGTATTTTTTGTGATAAATTATTGTTAGTCTAATTTCTTGGAAAATTTTTATCTTAAGTGGCAAAACTCGGTTGTGATGTGTATAGTGTGTAAGCAGTAAGTAAATTTGGGGCATATTATATTGTAAGCCTTGGTATTTGGGGGTTTGGTTGTGGGCGCGGGTTGCCGCGCGGTGATGTCGGTTACGGTGCACTGTCACGTAGTGTTTGGCGCAGGCGCAGCCCGGCGCCAGTAAGATGCGAGAGCGGCGACGCGCACACCACCGCACCGCCGCTCTGCTCGCCTGCATCTTCTTCCTCTCCCAAGCTGACGCTGCTGGTGAGTCATATACTGATTTTAAATTAACACGGAAACCCATTTATTTCTCAACTTTAATAGTTTATTTTACTAAATTACCATAATTTACATAAATATCGTATAAAATACAGTTCTCGATATTATTAAAGTAACTGGAAAGTATTTTAACTGAAGTGATTCAGTATTCAAATTTTGACAAGCGAAACTTGAAATAAATGGGAGTCTTACTGACCTGCATGCTATTATTAAGTCGTTACTCACACACTTCTGGAATGTAAAGAACGAACTGATGACGTAACGGCACGGCATTCGCCGTATGCGGCATGACCGTATAATTACATAAAATAGAAACAAAATTAAGCATATTATTATTTATTAATGGTCATGGAAAATGACACTTGTGCTTAATTTACGTTTTTTTTCTTTAGTTTAATAGACGTTAAGTAATATTGGTGATGTATTTACTTGTAATAATGTACTCATAGAAATAAATCTATACTTATAATAAATCTGTAGAAAAGTCGTTTCTGTACATTGAAAATA
>DWAP01000623.1:0-19932 GCA_018230625.1 Heliconius eleuchia
TTAACATGATTGTGGTGCTTTTTATCTAAAATGCGCAAATTTTTCTCCTCTAACCCTTACGGTAATGGAGATTAAAACGCTTAACGTAAAAGTTTAGTTTTTTGTTATCTATTCAAACTAACTTTATGATATTTTTACTGATTGTGATTTGGTTATTTCGTATATATTTTTAGAATATTGGGATATTAATAAATTGGAAAAAATTAACAATTAATTTTTTAAGGGTGATTTGTATACCACTATGTGAATTTGTATAGGATAAGTGTGAAAGACATGGCTGAAAATGTTTTAAAAGGTCGTAATGGCAATGGCAAATCTAAATGATAAAATCTAATCTAATGGAGCAATACAGTACTTAAACCAAATAAAGAAATTCGGAAAATGTTTATTTTATATCTGTAAGAATATAAAATTAACGTACATATTACAGTATATGAATAAGTACATTCGTATACTTATATTATGTGGATATATAATATTTTAATATAAAATACTTACATACATTTAATGCTTTGTCAAGAAAACATGATGTGAAATGTGAATCATGTAAAGCACGGCTTATAATAAAAACAGGACCTCTAAGAAAAAATAAATTACTTTGATGTATTTTTTTGAACCGTGCCCTGTTTATATTATGAATATGTAAATTTATAGCGAAAATAATGACACAAAAATCGTAGACATGATGTTTGATCTTTGTAAAGGTATATGATAATATTTAGGTGTCACAAAATTATAATTTAACTAAACATAGAATGTATGTTTTTAACATATTTAAAGTGTTATTCCACACTTAGGAAAGAAAAATACTTATTTAGAAAACGTATAAAAATTTGAACGTAGCGGGACTCGAACCACCAGGAGGTTTTGTAAGTGTAAAATTTATGTACTTGTAATAGTACATAAATGTTATACTTACAAAAAAGTGTAAGTTATGATAGTATTTTTTTTATTTACACAACATCCATTTATTTGTAGTTCGACCTATTTTTAAAACAATCCCACGAGTGGAAATCAAACCCACAACTATCTAACTTTATCAATATCTAATAAAATCTTAAGTCATTGAAAGTCCCTTGAAATTTTTGGTTTAAACCGTAGAAGCAATTTCTACGTTAGAATACTAAAGCAGGTTAAAATGCGGTGCATTTTGTCTAGTATAGAACCAGTTTGTATAGCATACCTAATACCTATACCCTGGGAAAGAGGCGACGCGACGCGGTTTACGGGAATTTGATATTGCTTCAAGTGAAGCGGAGCAGCATTGTGCACTTCTCTCCAGGCTACACTCACGAATATTCCGTTTTCTGACTTTAGCTCTTATGACCGGGTCTTAAGTATGGCGATGTCGTGCTCTTTTTGTGGCGCACCCCATTGTTGGGTACCACTTCGTTGTGCACAGATTATTATAGTGTCGGATTCTTCTGAATCATTCGGTTGAAAGAAATTTTATTTCCGTGTGTTTAGCTACGATATTATTTTCTATTTGACTTTATTTATTTTGTATGAAATATAAATAAATTAATTAGCCTGTATTGTACATAAAAAAATATATGAGGGCTTGATTCGATATTGTAATTATAAAATTAATCATCATATTTATTCTAATTTCTGTTAATTAGAATTGTTGTTTAAGTGAAGTAAAAAAAATATAAATTTATGAAAATAAATATGTAGATGAAAATTATTAAATCCATTGTGATGTTTGAAAATATATATATCTGTATTTGCTTTTATTTTCTGCTGTTAGTAAACGCGCTTAACACTTTAGTCGCCATTTCTCTTTTCTATTGTCGTTATTCTGTATAGGAAGTATATTAGTATATTAGTATTCTGTATGTAGTATGTATATACTTTTTCGTAAAATTTGCCCATTTTGCTTTTATCAATATATTTTATTTTTAATCATGGTAACCTTACCTTAAAATTATGAATTAAGACAATTTGTAATGTGTCATGTATAAATTTGACACAGTAAATGACATAACCAAAACTAAAACAACATTTTTTGTAAAATTTGATTATAATAAATTTATAAAGTAGTTATATATAAATAAATAGAATTCGAAAGGAAAATATGGATTCGGAAAGTACTTTTTCTCCATCAGGTTCTTACTTCTGGAACTGTTTAACTCTCAGCGAAAACTGCCCTTACTTTTCAATATCTGACCCCATGCTATTTTATTTTGCTATTGTATTAACTTGCCTGTACGCTGCATTCATTTTTGTGGTGTTGGCTGACATAAAATTTTATTGGACATTAGATTGCTTCCAAGAGAAAATTAGTTGTCATATACACTATTTATTTAAAAAAGTAAAGTACATACAAATGAACCGACGGAAACTTGTGAGCACAAAAGCGAGAACTGAAAAACAATTAAAAAGAAGCGAGGAAAGCAATCGCGTCGTGTCTGTGCTAAGAGGGACCGTTTCTGAAAATTTCAATAAAAGTAATAATTTAGAAAATATTGAAGAAAATGACACAGAAGAGGCTCAGTATTACTCTTGGTTCGATGACCACGGCATTATTGATCTCTCTCAATAAGATTTATCAACAGTATATGAAACAGTCGGGTGAGCACATGAATATTTTTGCATATTTAATGATAACTTCATTACGATCGTTCAGTCGAATGAAAAAGGTACATTTATTTATACAACGACACATTTTTAAATTCTGCTAATGATATTATATACTAATTTATTAAACAATTTTTATATGTTTTCTAATTGCGCATATATTAGAAAATATAAATTAAAAATATTAGAAAATTATAGATTGTGGATAATATTTGAAAATACCTACAAATAGTAGATAACTGCTTGAATCAACATTTTAAAATCTATAATGATGATTACTGTGATATCGAATTTCATAATATATTTTGATATTTTAAAATGTTTCAAGTTAATGAAATTTTTCTACAGGCACCTACATAAATACGAAGTACGGAGTACCTAAGATACTGTTTTAAATGTCGAAATGTTACACGAAATGAAAAGTACGTACCTGCAGTTGCAAGTTTGTTAACTGCATTAAAAACAAGATAGTAAATAGCGTGTAATTTCGTTGTTGACTAAAGTATGCGTGAAGTTTAACGAATCCTGGGACAGCAGGAAGAGGCACTGGTTAAAGTTAAGCAATTAAGAAGAGTTCTAGCGGCGAGATTGCATGAAGCGAACTTCTGTTTTCCGTTCCTAAAACTATCTTCATTACAAGTGCTGTGTATACCGAGCTGGTGTAAGTAACGTTTTCAAACCGCACGCGCGAACCATGCACCGGGCTGTATCTACTGCTAAGCCTAATATCGGAACCTATTGGACATCTAATAAGTTTTTAGTCCTGCATTTAAGTTATTTCGAGCTTTTGTTAATAAATTCAATATAATATTACTTATTACTTTTATACGTTTTTTTTTTTAATAATAACTACAAATAGGTACTATGATTTTATTAAAATCGATGAGCTCATAAAGATTTACTTAAATGACCGATATAAAAAAAAATAATATAAATGACTTTCCTTATAGTAGATCTGCGAAATAAAAGACTCTGTGCGGGTTAAATTGATTATAGCGGGATTAGGCCACTTCTGCAAAGACGACCTCATTTGTTAGAAGATAGTTGGTTGCGATGCAGTTGGACATTTTCCAAGCGTTTCCAAACCAGATTAACTTTTTATTCAATCCGACACAACATTTAATTTATATTTAAGGGTAAAAAAAGAAGAATAATTAAAAAACAATATTTCAATTCGTATAATTTATTTCACACGACACGCACACATCTTTCTTACATTCATAATAAATAACTAAACCTATTTGTTAATTTTACACAAGCTTCAGTTTTAACCTTACACTCTTACATACCTAAATATACCTTATCTGATACACACACGCACACATATGAAACATTATAGATAGAAATACAAGATTAGTATCGACGGGCCTTAATGTCGGAGAACAAAACAAACCGAACAGTTAAAACGAAAACTTAACATAAAACTAACAAACACAGCCATTTCAATAAATAACAATTTAAAACAGTAAACTTAACAACAAATCAACGCTTAAAATTATTTAACATGAACAAAATTGAATAACCAACGAGTAGCGGCACGCGCAACAATGGATGTATAATGAGTATTTTATCCCCTTGGGCGGTATATTAATACTTTATTTGATAAATTTTAAAGCTGCATATTTAAAATCAGCGATGGTTCCAAGTGATGACTCGAAAGCAATTTTAAATCTATATATGAAAACTGCTGTTGATTTATAAGGAGGAGAAAATAATCATTAATTTTCTTTTAAATCGCCACAGCACAGACATTAAAAATATTGAATATTGCTAGGAACAATATAATTTTTAATTCGTTGTGTACGGCAATTTAAAAGCTAAAAAAGCATTTTGTTAAAGTTTTACAAAACTGTAACAGAAGGCGTAATTAAACTTAAACATAAATAACAATAATATAGGCACTTGTTAGTTAAGGCACTTCTTAATTGAGATTTTTTTCTAATAACTAAGACCACGATTTTTGATTTTGAGATTTATGGTGCAAATTATGATTAACGGAGAGTAACAATTTTAACAAAACAAAATTAACAGAAATTTAACAAATTTGTAATAACAAATCAACTAATAATGAATCAAATAAAACAAGAAAATAAAACATTGGTTATACGAAACATCGAACAAGTAAAGAGTGTTAAACAAAATATAACCAAGAAATAAATATTTTGTATGAATTTATGGTATTTACATAACAACTTTTTTCAAACATAACAAATTTATTAACAAAACAGAAATTCAACAATTTTAACTAACACAATTTAAATTGGACCAGACCAGCTGGAATTTGTTGTGGAATAAAAAATAATTATTAAACTTAAAAAATAAACGAAATATTAAAACTTAATCAGTGCGAAAATTTAAACGTTCTGATGCAAAAACAAAATATTAACTGGGAAATTTTGCAAATTATTTTCAACTACTCTAATTTAAAATAAAAGAAGAGATAATAACAACAACACACAAATGCGCCAGTTCATTAATAACTTGAGAGCGATTAAGATAAAAAAAATGTTAACGTAATAAAAACAATGAGAAATTTAGCGAATTATTATCAACGGCTCTTATTTAAAATAAAAGAAGAGAAAATAACAACAACAGACAAATGCGTCAATTCGTTAATAACTTGATAACAGTTTCGATTTTAAAAAAACAAAGTTAACACAAGAAAAACAATGAGGAATTTGCAAATGATTTTCAACGGCTCTAATTTAAAAAAAAAACAAAACATAATAACAATAACAGACAAATGCGACAATTCGTTAATAACTTGATAACGGTTTAGATAAAAACAACCACAAACAAAAACAGAACTTAACAAACGTCGGCTTTGGACGATACTGAAAGTATATTATTTTGATCTTATAAGTTGTAATTGTATGTAGGTAAATGAAACATTTTAACAGAAAAAAATAACATGATAACAATAAACATGAAACAATTACCTACTGGAAAAAGTAAGTAATTTAAACAGATAGATAATATTATTATGTTTTTGGTACAATCACAACTTCCAATTTTTAAAATCGATTGCTCCTATTAAACATAACGTATTAAGTTAACGATAACAACGCAAGAAGGTAACCGACATTATCAAACTTGAACTGCAACTTAAAACAAAACCGTACATTAAGGCTCAGTAAGTTATGTAAACATTAAAAATCATTTTTGGATTTAAGTTATAAGTAGATACGTCTAAAATGAAATTGAAATCAAAAGAATTAAGTATCCCTACATCTAATGTTAAAAACACACCCTAATCTAATTCTAACCTATCTTTGGGAATCTAGAGAAAGTCTCACAATACAGTCACCTGTAGTGATCTAGACATCGATCCTCGGAGACAGCCAGATTCTGTGGAACCAGCCCGGATGAATCCAATCGGTTTTGACAGCTGTAAGCTTTTCCTATATTGGCTACTTAAAGTAGTCCAATAATATTTCGACGACCTGGCATCTGCAACAATTAAAACAACGATAAATAATAGTCCCAAAGCAATGCCGTAGTGAAGGCAGTAAAGTACAACTCAGAAGTAATAAAAGTTTACGTACCTATAAATATTCGACAACGGTCCTTCGCTACAATCGTGAAGTGAACTTTTTGAAGATGTTTTTCATGAAACGAAACTGCTTTTCAGTTACTTAAACATTAATTAACTTCACTTCGTGTTCAGGATTTTAATTGGCAAACTAGTGATAACAACTTCGAAAGAGACGTTCGCGTTTGGCATTAAGCTCCCGGGGACCCCGCGGGTCCCCGGTATAGTTTACTGGTTGACTCGTTATTTTGTTGTGATACTACGACCTATTTCATACCCTTATATATACATCCAAAAATCCCTCCCCCCGTGACCGTGGGAGCGCTCGCGCACGTGTTCTCCTTGCGTAAGAGTGTACAAAGACTCCCTTTTCTTTGTGCCTTTGATTTCGACCCCTTAAACGTCTTACCCATCCGTATTTACCTGGACTTACGCAAGGGGAGAATTCTCGTCCGGTGGGAAAGTACGTAATCGTAACTGAAATTGAATTATAGTACACGATAATCATGTAGTTTTATAAGAGGGTCGGGAAGGAATTTGGATTTTCACACGATGGTATTATTATTACATATGTTATATGCGCGTCATTATATATATTCTTTATATTATTAGTATTGAATAATTATTATCGTTATACCATATAGTTAAGTAGCAATATTATAAGCTCCCAAGCATCGACATATTCCATATACCTAATCGATTCTTGCAACATGTCAACATTATCGTAATGTTGTTGCAATTTCATAGCAAAGGTTCAAACGTTGAAAACGCTTCTTCGATTCAATATAAATCAACTACAAGCTATGAATTACGATCGCACGTTCCGTACAGTGTAATATAAAAATGAAAAGAATAAAAAGCGAGCTGAAACATTACACTACCTTCGCGTTCACTCATTAATTTGCGAACGTTCAAAGCTTAACGGAGCCCGATTGACTTGCCCCAAGTGTTTTGCAGCAACAAAAGATCCTTTCAGCTATAGGTAGGTACGAGGGAACGTGCTTTGCTTAAAATAATGAAGCTTTTAATTTACTAAGTCAAAAAGCCAGTACGTATTGTATTGACCGTTCGATAATACAATTAGGTTTACAACGACGTGTGCTGCTAACGACGAAGTTGTGACCGAATATAATTAATAATAGCTCTCTTATTTCAAGAAAACATGCAAACCGCGTAAACAAAATACTTATGGTGACCTAAATACATATAATTTATATTCTATTTCTTCAGCTTTTATTAAAAAAGTTAATTCGAAAAAACTACTGAAGCTGTCTTCAAATCTGTGTATGTGAATTTAAACAAAATTAAAACAATAGAAATTAATATTTTAATTACTTCAAAATGAAGATAATTAACGAAATTATTGATAGATATTTATAATTCGTTATCTGGAGTCGTTGCTAGTCTGGGTAAATCTTTATAAAATTAATTTTATTAGCTTTGGTTCCGTATATTTAGTTAGACGTTATCTAAATACACTGCAATATAATTTTTTATACTCATTTTCTCGAATGAAATAAAAAACCAAACCTTAAAGGGTATATATCATTTAATTACCGCACCACGACGACGTACATTCGAAATCTTAATAAAAAAAAAATATTGTAATTCTGAAATACATATCAAGCTCTTTTATTTCATGTAATATTTCTTTATATTCACTTTCTTTTAACTGTGTTCAATTTCTTAAAACCCTTTTTTAATGACAGTCTGCTACGAATACTATATTCTGAAAACTGAATACTTTTAAAAATGAAAAGTTGTCCGTTTAAAATACCCCTCTGTCAGCTCAAACGCTCGTATAACGCGCGTAAAATAAAGGTATATTTTTAAAATATAAAAATATTATTTTGTAAAAACTGACATTACAATATGTAAAAAAAATAATTATCGCTATTTCGCTTTGTATTTAAATCAGCTTCACGCTGTATCCCACATACATCAGGGAAGGCAGAGGGAACCTAGTGTTAGACACTCCATTCCCCACTCTACGCTGAATTCTGGAGGCATTGCGGATTGAGTGGTGGAACTCAACGCCGTACTTTCCTTCGATACCAAAGGGGAAATATAAATTGAAATAAATATTTCAGTTCCTTGTGTGGGGAACTAAACCACAGCCAGTCGCATTTACAGTCACACTTCGTCCCCTGCGCCACGATCGGCCTCAAATGTTTTTTCTCTAGTTTGCTTCGTATTAAATAGTCATTATTGAAGTCAAAATAAGCGGAAGTACTCGTATCTATAATTAGAAAATAATACAGTGTAGGCTTTTATTTTAATGTAGATATTTTTGAATATACCTAGATGATGAGCGGTGTTAAGCTCTGCCAAAAAGCAAGTTATTATCCTTATTTAGTTATTATCCTTTAGTTATTATCCTTATTTACTTCAACTTAGTATCCCAAGAGGTCACTAAGTCTCGTTTTGGTACATCTTCAAATAGTTACAAAGTACAAAACTATAAATTAAGTTTGCTGAAATTTTGGCGAAACTTACCTACTATAAAACGAGTTAACCCTTAGACTAAACAAATGGTAAAACAAAATTAAGATGTTAATAGAGAGACCTAAACACCACCACTTTAGTAGTTTTACGACATTTTTTAACAATATACAAGTAGAAATTCTATAATTAATATTTGGAAACTTCAATTATATTCTACATCACTCTTCACTTGACGAAAACAAATAATTACTTGAACAATATTAGCATTTTTGAGCTCTCTGAAAATGTTAATAACATGTGATTGGTTAATTAAGTAAACAGTATAAGAAAAAAATTATGAATAGACACTACAATATAGATAGGAAGAGAAAGACAAACGTAGGTAGGTCTAGCTACCATTATCTTCCTATAGCTTTCTACTTATGATAAAAGAGGGTAATATCACATGGAATGCAATAAATTATTGATGAATGGACGGATTATATTATTAGTCTCGTTTTGTACTTGTTGAATTTATATATATATATATATATATATATATATATATATATATATATATTTTCTGATGCGATGATTTTGAGTACAATCCTTACGATATCCTTGTGATTATGTTAAAATTAGTAACATTTTTTTTGTAATTTTTTTTTGATCTAATAAAACACATTCAGACATCTAATGCACAAAGCATTGAGCGGAGTGTCTAAACACCGCACATCATATAGTACAAAGCCATAAAAAATATGTTATAGTATCGAATAGAAATAATAAGAAGTTATTAATATAGTGCCAAACACTAACAAGAATTTAATATTCCGACTATGTGTTGTCAAATAGTGATTTTGGATTGTGAGTAAATTTTGCTCTTCACATTCACTGGTCGTTTCGTGGAATCCAATAAATAACTCATGGCCAAATAGACATACAAGAGTAATTCTGCCAAGTCAAATACAACGTTACTGTTTTAGTTATGAGGTTCTGGTCGAAAACGTGAATCCTTTGATCACGGAGCTTTGCGCTATGTGCCCGTGCGAGAGAGATATTTGTCTATATGCATGGAACGTCCCACGTTGCACGGCCTGGACCGCTAGGCTCCTAGAAATTACAAAATGCATACGTTTTGTTGTCTACCAATACGGCTACGTTGTATAAACTTTATAATCTATGAATGATGAATGAATGGATCTTATAAGTTTAACGAAATCGATAATTAAAGTTAAAAAATTACTCCTTCATAAACCATAGTCCTACGAACAGTATTGAGCACAGAATTACTAAATTAATTAAAGTGGGTAAACTGAAACAAAAGGACTAATCGCGTGTATTCCATGCATGCTATATTTTTATAGCTTATAGGCGTATTAAATTTTATAGCGCTATAAATGAAACTATATTGCAAACACAACAAAACAACGAAAACGAATAAAGTTGATAGTCCTGGTTTTGTTTCTCAATTCCGGTGACCACGCTACATGGATCAAAAAGGCAAAGAAGACCAATGCTGCACATTACTCGTTGATTAGCAAAACCTAATTTCGCCCTTTTAAAGACTTAATAAAAAAATAAACTTTAAATTATGTATGTATATGTTACCGGCAATCTGTGTAATTCACGTATTCTATACAATAGCTCGGCAATGTATAGAATACCTGGGGCGTACAGGAAATGTTATAAATATTCCATTATTTGAGGCTAGTTGTGGCGCAGCGGCACCAAGTGTGACTGTAAATCGACTGGTTGTGGGTTCAATCCCCATTCGAGGAGATGAAATATTTACTTAAATTTATATTTCCATTTTTTTGCTCTGGTGTCGAGACAAAGCTCGCCGTTGAGATCTGCCACTTAATGCAATGCCTTCAGAATTCGGCAGAAAGTGGGGAATGGAGTGTCTTAACACTAGGCTCCCTCTGCCTACCCTGCTGTATGCGGGACACAGCGTGAAGCTGATTATTATTACATACTTTACCTACACAATGAATACAATTCCTGCGAATCGAATAGAGTATCTACTTGCTGATCCACTGGCAATGTATAAAATAAATAGGTCTTGGTCTATATTCCTATATTCACTACAGATTTAGCGGTTTTTAAAGTGCAAGCTAGGTTAGGTTTATTTTTAATAAATAATCTAACCGACCTTGCATTTAAAATCTAGTAAATTTATAGTTGCCGTGGCATTAGTACATATTATGTATGTAAGTACCAATAAAAATCTGCATGAAATACAGTAAACGAGTCGCAACACGTTTTTTGCCGGCCTGTCGGCACATCCCCTTCATTCTTGCTTTCGACATTAATAAAGCACGGTGTTGTGTTCCGCCTCATAATGATGAAATGTGGAGAATGAAATATCTGAAATCTAGATGCTATTACATGTCATATAAGATTGAAATGCACGTTCACACATACACGTGTATTTATAACATATAGATGAGACGTCTAAATGATGATAGAATTTACTCGCATTGCTATTCGTCTTTGAAATAATATGCCTTCTTCACTCTCGTATATCTTGTCAATATAATATTATTTATTCACTCTGACATCTTAAGTGGTTCTTGTGTATTAGAGTGTTCAAATATCAATCCTAGATGAACTGACAATACATATTACTATCAAACTACTATCAACACTCGGAAACATTGTGTTTTCTCAAGAATCATATTTTGTAATTCATGAGATACACAAATTAGATTATTGAGCAATACGGTTTTTGCTATTTATATATAGAAATTTAGTATTTCTAAGGTAGGTATTGTTGCATACAATTATTTTTGTATGTCCAGATAGTTCCAGAGTACAAACATCAGTCTCAAAAAAACAAACGCAGCGTTTTCTTTGTTCGATACAAATAAATGTAACGTTATCTTTTTGTATCTATACATTGTATTGATAAATAAAGTTTAATATTGTTATTATTATTATTCCGACCTTCTCTACCACCTGCATCAGTTTATTTATCGAACTACTAATTATCCTGTTTTTAATTAATTCACAGTAATTTAAAAAAAAAAAAACTTTATTAAGAAAAAAATTAAAACATGAATTACATAAATACGCTCTTATAAAATCTGAACTACAACATAGTGCCTTCCAAACCCCAAACCCACAGGACGCCAAATTCAATGCACAGAACACGTGCTCACAAACTCAAGCTAACGTTCAATGAATCTTTAGTCGAGATTTCACGCTAAGACGGAGCGCCGCTCCTCAATTATTCAAGCATACATTCGCTAACTGCCCCGATCTTTTCATAAGGGACAAAAGCAGATTTAGGTCGCGGCAACAACGGAAAGATTGCAAAGGACGTACGTTACGTGTAGGTAAGGATATGAGTAAAGCTTTTAATATTAAGCGGCGGGAACGAGGTCGGGCCAACTTTATTACGCGATACCTTCACATGCAAACTGAACATGTCTATACTTTATAAATAGCACTGACGTCACGATATGCCTGCCCAATTTTATGAAGCAGGGCCATGGAAAATATGTTCGTTAAATTTTTTCCTGATAATATCTATAGAGGCCTTACTTACTGTATACTTGGCTTATAAAATATACATAGATGTTATGTTTTTTTTATGATCATAGAAATAATAGTTTGAACTTCGCTCTGATGTCTAGGCAAAGCGTGGCGTTGAGTTCCGCCACTCAACACGCAATGCATCAAGAATTCGGCGGAAAGAGGGGAACGGAGTGTCTTAACACTAGGTTCTCTCTGCCTACCCTAATGTGCGCGGGATACAGCGTGAATCTGATATATAACTTTACAATCTTTTACTTAAGTTTTACATTTATACGACTAGTATTTTTTAGGTATATAATATATGCTTAAGATAAATATTATTGTTGTTAATAATGTATTAGCTTATAATAATATGCATCTAAACTATCTTAGTTTATCTATTTAGTTTTATTGTCGTATTATACTCTTGTATAATATGACAAAAAAACTAAATATTTAAAATATTCACTTCGTTTAAGCTATAATGTATTTTAGAGATACCAGCTTTATCATGCAAAAAGAGCATCTAAGCCTTTACCTTCTTACCGAAAATTTTAAATAAGACCAAAATGTTTACAGATGCTGTCTCTCACAGGATGGACTACCGGTATTAAGGAGGTAGATAAGAGTTGGAGGTTTAAGCCGCCTGTAGTATAGCCCGAGGGAATCATAGTGACATTTTCAAAACAGCTGTCCAAGTTACCTACAAATCCCGTGCTTACAGTGGATTTCTCTGAATATTTGCAAAATCTATGACAATAAACCGAAAACTATTATTTTACTTTTTAAGTAATTTTCACTTCGTTCTATATGTACCTATGTCGGTTCATTAAGATACACTACCATATATTTTGGATATTTATTACATTAGATGGAACGTTAAAGTTTTAGACTAACGTTCCATCTAATGTAATCTTTATAGAGTTTTAATATTTGTTTAAAGAACACATAAAAAAATCTTTACAATTATTAATATTTGCTAGTGTATATAATTAAGTCTATATAATTATTTTGCACAAATTTATTTCATACACAATATACCTATACCTACTACATAATACTTAGGGGTCTACCAACCGAAAGGTGTTCATGCAAATTAAGTTGAAATCTTGTTGGCACCACCATCTGTTATACAAAAGGGATCCCTCTCAAATTCTTTTATCCCACGGCACGATAAATGTACATTTTTTTATAGTTCGGGATAGTAATCTAGTTCAGGTGCGCTCACGAAAATCCTTGCGTTGAGGTCGATACGTTTCCCAATTTTATTGCAAATTGAGACTTACTATTTTTGTGATATATTTTTCTTACCCTAATATAAAATAACGGCATCTAAGCTTTAAAGTATTTGGTATCCAATTTTCCAAGATTCTACTATAGATAGATCAGATAGCTGGCTGAAATAGAGATGCGGTGATGGAAAGCATTACCTTACTTACGATCTCATGCGAACTAAGAATTGGGAACAAACATACTCTAGATACATACATATCTACAAAAGAATTTAATCTATAACTTAACAATTAACTAAAGTATAATATACATTAATTAAATGTATTACAGTATTAACATCAGTAGTGTAGATCCTTGGAATAATTAAAATTCTACTTGTACCTTCTATCACTTGGTGTAATAAAAATTAAAGCAAAAATTCTACAAAATGAAGATTCTTAACGACAATGCCAACTCTTTCGTAAAGGCCCCGCGTTCGTATCATAATGAATCTGGAATTTTACAGGGGTTGCTTCCTTTCGGCTGATATCGTGGGAACGAAACGGCAAGGTGAGCTTGCATTTTGCCTTTATTCACCATCTGCCGGCGCCAGACAGTGCAATTGCATAATTTTGGTGCTTCCTTGTAACGGAGCAAAAAGTCTCATTACAATGCCAGAGAGGATTGCTTCACTATGAAAGTATTAGTGGTGTTTTTATGTTCTACTTTCTATTTTTTTTTTTTTAAATGCTTTCATGGATTTAACTTTTTCGTAAGTATTTTTTTTTGTTATTTGTAGAACAACATTTTAATAATTTAAGGCCAGTAGTGGCGCAGGGGCACAGGGCAGGGCATAGCTTCCTATTCTATTATTGGTATCCTCACTCGAGGAAATGTTTTTTTTTTTTCATAATAAATATTTTATTTCCATTTTATATATGTGTACAGCGTGAAGCTGATTTCTTCGATCTATTGTCGAGGAAAAACGCGGGGTGGATTTTCGCCACTCAACCCACAATTCCTCCAAATTCAACGAAAACTGAAAAGCGGAGTTCCTTAACACTAGGCTCCCTCTGCTTACAGTAAACCTACTCTCGCAGAGTATACGATGTTCTTATACATAGGGTTTTAATAATAAAACGTGTAAACAATTAAAAATCCCAAAATATATAGAAAACAAAACTACTCTCGCAGAGTATACGATGTTCTTATACATAGGGTTTTAATAATAAAACGTGTAAACAATTAAAAATCCCAAAATATATACAAACTAAAACTGTATCTCAGTTATTTATCATGATAAAACGAGATCTATTGATATCAAATTTTTCATCCCTAGAGTTATTGTGAAAGAATAATCTTAAATCTTATCTTCGAATCCGGAGTATAAATGTCTAGGGAACGGCCGCTTAGAGTAATATGTCAAGCGTCGGACGCTGCTGGTTCCTTTGCGACCATCTAAATGTCACTATTCAACATACACCGACTTCCTGGTGTTGTGAAATTGTTTGATTTAGTCCAGATTTAAGCTGTTATCTAAAATCTTAAAGGTTCATTTGAATTCTTATTACATTTCTGAATATTTTTTTCCACTTTCGTAGGCAGAAAATACCTAGCGTCAAGTGTCTTTCACTTGCACTTCGAATTCAAGACATTGCGATTTTTTAATTTGGGAAATTATTATGTTTAAATAATTTAAATATATTCATTCCCCCGAATAGAAATCGAACCCAACCATCGCGTTTACAGAGGGACGCTGTCTTTTAGATAGGACTTTTAAGTTGATTATAATTATCTAAAAGTAATAATAGACGTCATATACGTATTACAACAAATATTTTATTTAATTTATATAATTTATATAATTTTATTATCATTTGTAAATGTACTATAATATTACTCTTTATTCATTATCTAGGTTTAGATAATCCCGCAGATAATTCTGTAATATTTAATGTTAGTATTACGGTCCCACAAATTTACATTAATCCTCTCATAGGGGCAAATGTACTACGCTATGTCGCGTGCCACCCGCATACTGCAGTATACCCATAGTGAATCAACAATAGCTAATGCAAACGAACTATTCTGATACAATAGTCTAATAAATTGATAAACTTATGATTAATTCGGTTTCACAATATAGTACATATACATTTAAATTGTTAGAAATCAGCTTTACGCTGTATCCCGCATGTAGCAGGATAGGCAGAGGGAGCTTAGTGTTCAGACACTCCGCTTCCCTCTTACCACTGCATTGTAAACGCATTATGTGTTGAGCGACGGGATTCAACGCTAAGCTTTGCCTTGACATAAGAGCAAAAGAAATTAAAATATTAAATATTGCGTTTCCTCGTGTGGGAATCCAACCCACAACCTGTCGCGTTTACAGACACACGCCTCTGCGCCACGACTGACTTCAGGCCTGGGAATTGATCTAGTAAAATTAAATTTAAATCTGATGTGTGAATGTAATGAAATGTAAATATATGTTATAAATATTCATATCCGTAGATACAACTATTGTAATATGGAATCTTGGGTAGATTATTTACATCAGGTGGGTACTGAACATGATTTTTTAATATTTTACTTAGATTTTAAACTGCATCAGATTTCGTCGTTCAGTCTAATCGGCATCGTGATTATATTATCATACAAAATTTAAGTTGGCAATGTGATTTCGAAAACTATCGAGCTTAAACAGTGAATTGACATAAAGTAATATATGATATATAATAAATCAAATATATTAATTATATATATATATATATATATATATATGATTTACTTTTTAGTAGCTATTCTAAAATAGCACAATATACGAACTGACTACTGACCTAAGTGTTAAGTGAATGCCGAACGTGTAGCGCGTTGATATAATCAAAAACGATATGTATGCGGGTATCACGTGCGAAACATGTTGATAACTTTACGAACGTTAGTAGTACCCTGTACCCTCATCAAATCTTACGTCAGGTATAGGCATGACGTCAATATATAATAATTAATTATATAAGAGAGCATTTTAGAATTTGCTTTATTTTATTCTAGTTCTAGTCGTATCTTGCTTCGATAAGACTTAAAGCAAGTCTTGGTAGTGTCTTATGTAAAAGCTATCAACAATCGGTAGTAGCTTTTTTTAAAGCTGTGGAATATTAAATTAATGGTACCTAATTAATAAGACGTAAAAGTAATATCTGTTAAAATTCAACTTTCAAAACTTATGTTTAAAAAAAAACGAAATGTCTTCGTATTAATAAAAATATTTTAAGCAACTAATATATTTATTTTTCATCTCCTCAATCAACAAGGTTCAAGGTAAAAAAGCTTCAAAATTTTTCATTGCTACTTTGTTATGGCTTAACTGAATAAAATTTCTCAGTTTCTGTATTGTGTTGTAGATTGTCTAAATAATCTACAAAAAACTGTTATAAATCTTTTACGACTTAAGTTATCTCTAAAAACTGCAAATGAAATTTATACTTATTATAAAAGACTTGAAATTTCTATTCCCATAACATGTATGACTAAGGTTAAACGATATAGATAAAGGGAGACAAGATTGATGTAACGGCCGACGGCAAATCGCACGTGCTGACGCCGGCTGCACGCCGTGCACTGTCTTCAAGATAAAAATACGTTACTTTTGTGTGTATTCAGTAGATATTATAGTGTATGAATAGTGACCGTTATACACTTACTACCGACCGACCGACATACTTTAAAAAAATCCAATAATAATAAATCAGCTTCACACTGTATCCTGCACATAGCAGGGTAGTCAAAGGAAACCTAGTGTTGAGATACTCCGTTCTCCACTTTTTGCCGATTTTTTGAGGCATTACGTGTTGAGTGACGGAACTCGACGCCGGACTTTTGCCGTGATGCCAGAGCGAACACGCAATACGGATTCGAAAATGGCAAGGCAAATGGTGGCAAGTGGGGAACAGAGTGTCTTAACACTAGGCTACCTCTGCCTACCTACTGGAATATAGCAATTTATGTTTCTAGAGATTTTTTATTATAAATACTCCGCTAGTTCTATTATCTAGGAATATCAATATTTCTGAAGAATAAGAAAAGAAAGAAATTGATGTAAAAGCAAGTTTTTAGTTTCGAAATAAATCATTACGTTAATTAATTAGGCATGCTGTAGGTATCGTTTGGCTGTTTTATTTTATAGATGGGAACAAAGTTGCCTGCTTAAGTTTTTATAGAGTTCCCCACAGACGTCAGCACACCCACACTCTTATAAGCACTGTTTTTGCTCACTTTTTCAACTTGGAACATAAAATGAGTATCTGAGATAAAAAATATGTTGATTTAATGTTTTATTTAACACTGTTCTACTATAATTATTAAATATATAACAATTCTTCGCTAGATGGGATTCTAGAGATAATATAAGGACAATAGAAGCAATTTAAATAAAAGAATAGTTTACATTTTTTTAAGATGTTCACATTTATATGAAAGTAGCGACCTGCTCGCGGCTTCACCCACTTCAACTATATAATTATTTAATAAGTTCTTTGATTTTTACGATTATTACACATTTTAAATGAAACTATTTTAACCGGATTAATCTCTAGAAACATAAAATGCCGACCCGTGACCACGGACTACTGCAAAGTGTTCGAAACGTCGGGTTTCCAATAATGTATAAAAATACAAAATATACGCGATTCATCCGGTTAAAATAGTTTCATTTAAAATATATAATTATTTATTTAGTAATCTGAATTACTTTCGTATAGTAGCAACATTAGTTTAAAGCCATATCTACACATTAAAACTTATGTTAAGCCTATTCAGTAAAACAATTATTTTGTAGCAAATTTTCAACTCATACTTTATATTGATATTGTTTATTTCTGAATCAAATAAATTAACCACTAAATATTAAGAAAAGTTTGCCACAATACAGCATGGACAAAAAATGTTAAGCCATTGTTTACAATTATCTACATTAATAAAAACCTACAATAATAGATTTTCTCAGATATCTTTCATGTAAACACAACGATCGATTACAATTTTATTATATGTAAATTCATTAAATTATTTTTATAAATTCCAAATGCGATGAGATACTTGAATGGTATCTTAATTAAAAAATCCATCCAACGTATACATAAATTGCTTCCTATTCTATAAATATTTTTCCATCGACAGTAATTACATTTCTTAAATTTATTTATTGTACAGACATAATTATTCTTTTTTACTATTTTATTTTTAAATAGAAACATCAGTCTTTTCTCCATTTGCCAATCCTTTTGGGACACATCACTTTAAATAATAAAGTTCACCAGCTGGGGCGCAGCTAAGAGGTACCTGATCAAACACAATAGTAATGAGTTTGATAACAAAAAGGGAAATCCGCACTAGTCCCTAAAGATCGATCTAGAATTCTGTGAAAAAGAGGCGCAGTATAATAACACAAGGTTCCCTCTGCATACTCTGCTACGAGCGGGATACCTACAGTATTAAGCTGTAAAAAAATTGGTATTGAGACTGAATTTCCGAAAAAAATCGGAAGTGGATTTAGAATTTTACGAAAGATTTTTTTTACAAAATATTTTTCCTAATTTAACCTCGCATATCAATTAATAGCATATAAACCGTGAAACCTCTTTCACGGTTTATAATATAGGTAAGTGAAATTATTATATATTTAAGAAATCATAATATTTTTCGGTTTAAGATATAAATTAATCAGAACTAGTTATTACTAATACTTATATAGATAGGTAATTAATAAAAGTATCGCAACCGTAGCATAACATATATACATAATATAAGAAAAAATTATATTCCTTTAAACGGTAATTATTATTAATAATATGAAAGGTCTTTCTCAATCTCAAATCTAAAATAGCTTACGGCTAAAAACATAATTAACAAATATAATTGTAAATAAATATTTTACTTCCTCTAGTGGGGATCGAACCCACAACCAGTCGATTTGACAGTTTCACAAACACACACTTTGTGCCCCTGCGCCACAACTGGTCTCAATTTGTAAATATGGTTTTTAATATTTTTATAATTTTTTATTACATTTTAAATAGATGTATTGCATTTATATTTAAGGTGCGGTACGGAAATAAGAAGGTCGGCGGTTAGATTGGATAAAACATTTGTTATTCAATATTTAGTAACAAGTAAATAATATTTGATTAAAACTCTTTATACGGGGATATTTCGGCAGGCAACACTGCATAAAGGTAATTCTGCACGTTATAGATTTTTTATTTGATGCATTTGTTTGATATAATTATAAGTTAGGTAACTTTTATAAATATATTTCTAAATATACATATTGTATTTTTAAAATAATATAAAGTCAAAAATACTGTTATTTTATATTTTGTAATATAGTTTTATATTTCTTACAGTAACATATTTTGTTTAAAAAATGTAAAATATTACAAAAATATTTATTTTCATTCTAAATTAAATATTATGGATTTGTATTATAAAAATCGGATTATCATAGTGTGAAAGAATGTACAAAATAATATTTTTATACAATGGCATCCCTAACATATACTGTCAAACTTCGAGATGCCGAAATTGAAAAATTTGAAATATCTACCCTTACCATATCTATATCAGTTCATAATATCTCTCAAAATTTACTGCTTCATATCATT
>DWAP01000624.1:0-19931 GCA_018230625.1 Heliconius eleuchia
ACTTTTATTTTACTAGTGGATTTTCCCAAATTCCTACTATACTCTTACTACAAATGGCTTGTCGTATATTTCAAGATTCTAGGTTAATCGTGCTGCAGATAAAATGGGTAACCCAATTGTATTTGTATTTGCTTCACGCTGTATCGAAGTTCCCAGCCGAACTTAGAAGATGTCATGCGTTATACTTATTTCTTAGTTATTTCTACTTGACCATGCAGACAACGCCGCAGCTAAAAGTTAGTCCTATATACACTGATTGATATATTGTCCAAATAGACAGAAGTACCACCATACGCTCATCTGGGCTTAGAAAAGGGAGGCCAATCTATTCTGGAAGCGAAGAAAGCATGGTTGGACATTCTGAAACGGCTCATCATGATGATGCAACTCCGTACCAGCTTCTTGATGGTGGAGTTGGCGAACAAAAACGCAACCAAGTAAGTTTTTTAGTTGACCTGTAGTTGATCTGATTTACTTTGATGGAAATGCTTATGGGTTTGAGGGAAACAGATGTTTTTAAGCCAATTTCCCCTGTGAAAAATTTCATATGCAAGGTATTTGTAAGTGAAGATTTAAAAACAACTGAAAAATGTAATTTTGTATGAGCCTAAGTTCGAGGGGCTTACTAATAACCTCTGAGGAACTCTACTATTCCATTCCTTATTCCAGACCAGCTCAACGATAATAAATTCTCTGTACCTGAGGTTCAAAATCAGTTTTTTAGATTCTAGTGCATAATTGTAGCGCGTGCTAATAATACAAAAATACTGTGTAACATAGTTATTTGTTAGTGTTTGCTTCACGCTGTATCTCGCACGTAACATCTTAGTTAGCAGAGAAAATTTAATATGAGGGCACTGTGTTCTCCGATTTTCATCCGAATTTAAAACATTGCGTGTTGATATTGGAAAATCGACGACGCGCTCTAATGAATTAGGCAAAGATAATTTGTCATAGGTCACATTTTATATAAATTGAATCTGAAACCGCCTAAATTAATGAACATCACTTTTATTTATTCACTCAACAATATAGAAGGTTACCAAAGTGAAGTAAGTGTTAAAATATTGCGTATTATGTTCCGGACCCTAAAGCCGCCACGTTTCATCAGAGTGCGAAATAATAATAAAAAAAACAAAGTTCACAATGTATGTTCACAATGTATGTATATGTATGTATTTATATCAGGGTAGGCAGAGGGAGGGAGTGTCCGTACACTAGGATAGCTGCCTTTCTTTTTTTCGAAACATTGCATGTTGAGTGGCGGAACTCAACGCCGCGCTTTGTCTTATACGGGAAATCAAAATAATTTATTCCTCCGTGTGGTAATCGAACTCAAAACGATCCGGTAAGCAGCCCTCTGTCCCCTCTACGTTATGATGACGATTTATATTAATGAGAGTAAAAAACTAACAGATTTTCCATCAAGCCTTCCGGTATAACTATTATAAAATGAACGTCTAATTTCCTTTTAAAATTGAACCCAGTACCTACTAGTGTAGGAAGTGAACCAAATGGGAATATTAGTTCAGGCAGCCATTAAAAGCACCCTCATAAATAATTTTTATAGTTGAAGCTTTAATTTTTTTTTAAGTGAGTAGCTCTCGTTGAAAGTTTACACCCCTGGTATGAGAGTAGCGTGTGATTGATTTCTAATATTATTTATTTCCACGGCACACAGTTTCACTGTAGGCGCAATGGTTATAGGTTCGATATTCACTCGAGGGAACAAAATATTTTCATTTTCCCGCTCTGAAAATAAGACAAAGCGCTATGTTGAGTTTAGTCACTCAACAGGCAATGTCTCGCAAAGTTGCGGGATATGCGGGATACAGCGTGAATTCTATAAAACAATATTTAATATATTATTAAGTGTGTTTTGGTTTGATTACAAAACAAATGGGGCTATATTTCGAATTTACTAAATAACAAAGTTTTGTTACTCAAAGCAAATTAGGGTCAGTCAGATAAAATATTTGTATATGAGTTGCTAACTTTTAATTACGGTTCTCGAAGATGTTCGATATACCGGATGATCTTTGCGTGTTTTTGTTAAAAGTTTTGAATAATTATATAATGATACAAGATATTACTTTAACTTACTTCGAAATGTTCCTAATTATTTCATAGGATTGTTAGACCGTCGTGGCGCAACGGGTCAGCTTTTAATTGGAAACGCAATGATTTTGGTATCACGGCTGAATGAGTTATTTTCATTTCTCCGATCTGGTAGGCAAATCGGAGCGTTGAATTACGGCACTCAATACGAAATTTCCCCACTCAATTTTTACTTCTTGCCGAAAAGTGAGAAACGGAGTGTCTTAAAACTAGGTTCCCTCTGCAAAGTGATGCTATCTAAAGTATTTATTTTTTTCCTATTGAGATACGGAACCCTAAAAAGTATATTAGAATAAGGGGAATAAATATAATTCTAAGCATTTCCATTAAATTTCCTATGATTATTTTAATATTATTATAATATTACTTATATTATATTAGTTATACACTATATATTTTATCTTTATATATTTTTAGTACATAAATTGACACAGCATCTAACCGTAAGGACGGACATGTGGGTTTTCGCTTCTACGCTCTGGTAAGATATATGCGGGATAAAGCGTGAAGCGTGAAAAACTCTGGCAAGATTTATGCGGGAAAAAGCGTAAAGCGTGAATAGTTTGTGGCCTGAAAAAAAAATCAATATTGCAATGAAGTAAAATTAAAATCAATTTGTATTAAAAAAAGTAGCTGTATTTTGGAGGCTTAGATAGTGAGTACTTTTAGTACCTTATAAACTATTAGTAAATATAGCAATGTATAGATAAAATTATTTTAAGAAAATGATATGACAAATTCTTAATAATTAAGTATTTAAAATTTTTGTAGGTTCACTCTGTATCATGCATATAGCAGGGTAGGCAGAGAGAATTTAGTGTTAAGACACTCCGTTTCCCACTTTTCGCCGAGTTCTGGATGCATTGCGTGTTGAGTGGCGGAACTCAACGCCGCGCCTTGCCTCAACACCAGAGCAAAGAAATGGAAATATAAATTTAAATAAATATTTAATCTCCATCTCAAGTGGGAATCGAACCCACATCCAGTCGAATTTACAGTCACACTTTGCAACCATAGCTGGGCTCAAACTAGTGTAAAGATACTTGACACTACTTTCGGCATGTTGAGTGGCGAAATTTAACGACACGCTTTGTCTTATTACCAGAACATGGAAACAAAAAAAAACATTCCCTGAGTAGGAATCGAACCCGCAACCATAGCGCAATTGGACGCTATGGTTTTGCAGCGCTACGACGGCCTCATGATAACATATCACATCAAATATTTGCTTATGTAGGATTTTGATATACGATAGGTAACGTTAGATTAAAACTAGTTTGTTTCACTTCACTAACTTTGCCTCCTACATTAGAATAAATTAGTAGTTTTATTTACTGAGTATTATTAGAAGTATTTAGTTAGATTTTTTGTAGAATGCTGCTGACGAACTTGCCCTTCCGTCTCTTAAGGACTGGACGGAATCCTTTAAAGAAATTCTAAGCTATTACTATATTCTATTTCAGAATATATTTAATCTTTTTAACTAATTGTCTAATTTGTTTTTTTCGTCTTTTACATTTATTTTATCTTATTTTTAAATATTATTTCTTGTAAGTGATTTTTACTGTGTAGGTTTTATAATTGGCTTTACAACAAAATATTAAGTCAATAATTTTTCTGTACTTATTCAGACACTTATATGTATAGGACTGAAATGAACCTAACTAAACTTGAAAAAAAAGTCGAATAACAAATTAAAATAAAATATATGTAGATATAATATAAATTAAATAACTTATCTTTAAAAATCTCAAGGCCACGTTGTGTCTTTTTCTTCTTATCTTGAAAAATTAAGTCTTATATTGTAAATATGACAAAAAAGACTTTCCTTGATAATTTACAAACAAAAAAAACAACATAGGATGACTTTATCGTACATCTGTATGTCCGTCTGTTCAACAGGTAGAGTAAACTGAAATTAAAATGATAAATCCAGGTCTATAATCCCTGAGTCAACACAATCAGAAGATACGAAATTCACCGTCTTATATAAATATAATCAAATCTGTGTATGGTCTTTCCCAACGACCTATACTTTTGAAATTTGACAATAAGTCCGAAATATAGAAATCTGTAGGTACATAAACTAATATTTGTATTTCATAAAAAATGAGAGCTTTTACTTTTTATAAGTTGTACTTCCCGTCACGTCGTACGCCATACAATCGTGAAAATGGTGAGGTAGGGGAGAGCGGGGCTACAAGTTCCAACTGTGCATAATTTTATTATTTATTTTGTTTGAAAAAAAACTATTTCATTTTTGGGAAAACAAAAATTAATTGTATAAGGCTTTTATAGAGTAGTTAAAACTGTGGTTTCATTTAAGGTGGTGCTAACACTTCCAGCCTGTATATACATATATACATATATATACTGTATATACATATATTTCACGTGTTATAAAATTTGTTGAAAATTGTTTGATATATTTAAATGTATTGATTATGTGTCTCGAAAATACAAATAATCCGTTTTAAAAAAAAATTAAGTGGTATATCTATATAAAATCTACTTTCGGGACGGGAACCTGGTTTTAGATTTTCGGGGTCTCGGTAGGAAGACTAATGATACATTACTCTGCACTCGATGTTACGACTACTTTGAAACATATTATAATATAATATATATTGCAAATTTAGTAGCGAAAGGTCGCACTACATCTATAGATTTAAGACTGTCCTAGGAAACAAAATAACTTAAAAATATAAATTACTCAAGTTTTTTTCATTTGATAATGATTCGTTATTTATGAAACATTCATATATTAAATTATTTAATTAAGTCATTTGTTTGCAAATAACATTTTTTATGATGCCAGGATGATCACAAAAATCTAATCTATATTTATTTTTCAAGGAAAAAATAGAAATGGATACCGTACAGTCCTTATTTGGCAAATTAGCAGTCGTACTGTATATGAGTGATATATTTAAGCACATTCCTGATTTTCAACAGGAAAATGAACGTTTTAGCGAAAATAGTCATTCCGAAAACAAATGTTACCATGGGATACATAAATAATGAATTAGAAGAATATGCCCGAGAAGAATTTTTTAGACTGAAGAAAGTGTTAGAAATCAAAAGAAAGATGTATGGTGGGTTAGGTGGTAAAGAGGAGAAAAAAGGGGAGGAGAAAACAGAAGAAGAAAATGTTGAAGGACTGGAATGTCCAGCTTGCCTGGATAATTTGGCAAAAACAGAACCTTATATTGAACCAATTGTAGAAATTTATAAATCACCGTCAGAATTATCTAAGGATGATGGTAAGATGCGAGATGAAGAAGTTGAGAAACTTATAAAACAATTAAACGAAGTAGTTGATGTTACTAAGGAATTGGAAGGAAAAGGTATTTTAAAAACTAGCACAGATAATTTCTTAAAAACAGCCAAAGAACTCATGTCAAAATTAGAACAAACGAATGAAGAGGAGAAAGGGGAAGAGTGTATAAAAGAATGCCAAGAAGAAGAGGAACACGTATCAGTACAAAGCAAATTGAGCTTAGCGGATATAGATTTAGACAAATTATGCGATATTTGTAAAGAAAAATATTCCAAAATTAATGAAAAAGAAACCCAAACAGATCCAGTTCCTCATTCAGAGCCGATTTCTGATTCGCAAGAGAATGAATCTGCATTAAAAGATCTAGAAACTGAAGAAAATATTGATTTTACCATTCCATCCGAGATTAACATTGATAATAGTCTATCTGCTTCAGAAATGGATACATTGAAAACAGAAGTCAAGGAAATAACTAAAATTATTAAAACGATCAATGAAGATGGATCTGTTTCAATAAAAAAGACAGTAATAAAGATTGAAAATGAAATAAAAACACCGCTTAGAAGTAAAGCTTCGAGTCGGATTTCAGCAAATAAATCTAATGTAACTGGTCAATCATCTAAAACTTCGTCACATTCTCCTTATTCAGGTTCAAAAACCGTAGGGATTGTCACTCTTAAACCCTTTCTTGCTAAGCACAATATACCACGATATGGCGCTCTGCTAAAAGCAAAGTCAGATATTTTGAAAATTATTTCATCAGGATCAGGTCCTACAGAAAGACTTTGTATGTCATCGATGACTCTACGTTCAATGGATACCGATTTTGAAAATGAGATTATTAATACTGACCGCCAACATATTATCTTAAATACTGCAAATACAACAAGTTTATCGCTAAATGAATCTCCAAATAATTATTAAATGTAATGTAACTTATAGATGTTATGTATGTATATGAAATATGAGAAAAATAAGATTAAATTGTTTTCATTATACCTAGAATCCTTAATAAAAGGGTAAATTTATCAGCAGTAAAATAGATTTAAGAAATTGGAGTATACTAAAATAAAAATAATTGTCTACAGGAAAATGAACGTTCTTAAAAAAATTGTCATTCCAAGATTGAATGTTACCAATACGTATATTTTAATGGAGCTTGAAGAGATTGCTCGAGAAGAATTTTCTAGATTAAAGAAAGTAAAAGAAAAAAAGAAAAGAGATAAAGCTGAGTTTGAGAATATTGACAAAGTACCAGATATTAAAGACATCGATGTGGAAAGTAAAACTAGAATAATGGAAGACAATGAAAAATTAAATGTAGACACCCAAAATGCTTCGTCCAGCAAGTTTTCTTCGGCAAGTTCAATTGTAGAAGAAAAACTAATTGAAGTAAAAAAATATTTTGACGAAATAACTTTACAAGCTAAAGAATTAATCAATAATGGTGATAATACTAACGATACTAGTAACTTCTTGGAAAAATATGAAAAAGCTAAGCAAATTATTAGTAAGTTGCTTGATAGAGCAAATTATAAGAAATTTGATGAGCTCATAGATGAAAAATTAGAATATTTAAAATCATATTTACGGGACGCAGCGAGTATTAAGGAACATTATGATAACAATGCCAATGTAAATGTGTCAAAAAGCGAAAACGAATTACAAAAAACATATACTAATGCAAGCAATGGAGTATATTTTCCAAAGATAGAAAAAACATGTAGAGAATGTAACGTGGAATTAGAAGAATTCAGGGATATAGTAACGGGAGTAGAAAAAATTACATCTGCCTATATAAAACAAGGACTTTTGTCACCGAGCATGGAAAAATTTGTACAAAGTTGCAACGAAGTTAAGTTAAAATTAGATAAATGTAGTAACGTAAAAAGTACTTTTAACGTATCAAATAAATCATTAAATAAGTTAGGCGAAAATACTTCTACTAATAATGGTATACAAAATTTAAGTACATATAATGACATAGACAATAAAAATCACTATCGTAATAAATTAAATATAGATGAAATTATGAACTTAATTGACAACTTAAACTTAGAAGGTAATATTGATGGTCTAACGAGAACACCTAATTTAGAACCTACAAAACAAAGTGCTGAAGAAGAATGTGATTGTATTGAAAATTCTGAAAGTAACTCTTTACATGAGTTTGAAAATAATATCCACTTCAAAAGTACATCCACTGAAACTATAAAAAATAATAATTTTGATAACATATCCTGTAGAAAAGTCTGTAAAAAAGTATGTTTTATGTGCTCGCGTTCGTTAGATAACGATAGTTTTAAACAAAATAGGTGTGAAATATGTAAAAACGAAATTAAGATTAAGACAATTCTCAAAAACGATGATGTTAAAATCAAGAGGAGTGAAGAGACTCAAACTTTTAAAGGACATTAAATAACATAAGAAACTATATCGATTACAATAATAAATAATTTGTAGTAATATATCTCAAAAACATTGGTGATTTTTACTTGAACGAATTTTAATTTTACATTAATTATTATTCTGTATGTAACTGAAAAAATATTGTTCTTAAAATGATCTAAAGATGCAGAAGTGTATAGTACACATTGTAGAAATTATATTTACTTTCGCTATCTCCTACTTTTTGATAAAATATTGGAAGGAGCTTATGAATAAAAAGCTGCATATTAGAATATATTTAAAATAAATAAAAGGAAGGGTAGTTGTCAGCAGCTTCTGATTAATGAACACAATTTTAAGTCAAGAATTTGTGTTCACAGGAAATGGAATGTTTTATCAAAACTTGTCATTCCTCGACTCAATTTAAGTTGCCACTATATACTTTCGGAATTAGAAGAAATTGAAAGAGAAGATAATTTTAGATTAAAAAGATTTAAAGAACTTAAAATAAAGAAAGCCAAAGGTAAGGAAGAGCCCGCTAAAGCTGGTGTGAATCCGTGCGAATGTTCACCCAATTTGAACGTAAAGGAATCCGTTGGAATGACTATTAAGCCTATTTCTGAATCTAATATATGTAATGTAATTTGCAAAGAAGATATCGAGCAAATCAAGATAGATTCATTAAATGAAGTCTGCAGCATTTGTAAGACAGATAAAGAAGAAATGAAATCAAGTTTAGAAGTTAACGAACGCGATAAAGATATTTGTGATATTTGTAAAAATGTAAAAGACAACGAAAAATCTGAAATGGATAATAAAATGACAAAAGGAATATGTAGCAAATGTATAATGTATCAAAATAATAAAACAGGAGAATTGAACAAGGCCATAAATAGTGAAAGTATATGTCCTGCCTGTACCGATGAAATCATAAATAAAGAAAAGAGTAATGATTTGGGTAAAAAAGATAACATACTTTGTAAAGAAATATTTGATCAAGGAGTATGCCTCTACTGCAAAAAGATGGAAGAAAATGGAAAATCTAAAATTGAAGTATGTAAAGAATGTCAAATAACAAACGCAAAATCTCAAGACAGAAATATTATAAATGACAAAAGAACAATAGATAATGATAATCTTTGTCCAGCTTGCACTGGTAGGGCTGTTAGGGATAATGAAGGTAAAGATATTATGGCACAAAATTCACTAGGAAAAGAAGAATGCTTCTATTGCAAGAGGAAGGAAGAAACAAGGGCTAGACCTAAATTCGAAGTCTGTCAGGGATGTCAAATAAATAATGCCAAAAAAGAAGAAGTTTGTCCATTTTGTAGTAATACTAAATGGAATGTAATATATCCTACAGGAAGCACTTTGTCAACAGAAAATAAAACCGAAGAACAAAATAAGATATGTCCAAATTGTAAGAAAGATAAGTTTGATGAAAATCAAATTAATGTAAATAAAGGAAAGTGCCCCTATTGCCAAAAAGAAGAACCATCTATAAAACTTAAGCTTGTATCATGTCAAAAATGTGTAAATGCTAAATCTGCTATAAATAATACTGATAATACAACACATATTAATAAAATATGCCCTGCTTGCCCGAGTCAAGTCATGGTCAGGGATGAAGAAGAGAGAAATAAATTGTCTAAAATTACACTATATAAAGATAAATGCCTATTCTGCAGGAAGGAGGAAGTAACAAATGTCCAATCTAAAGCTGAAATATGTAAGGAATGTCAGGCTACGAATGCAATTTCTGAAAATACGAAAGATAGTAATAATAAATGTCCTGCATGCAAGGATCGATTTATGAAAAAAATGGCTACCATTACACCAAATAAAGAAGAATGCATTTACTGCAAAAAGAAGGAACAAGTAATAGATAAATCTAAAATTGAAGCATGTAGGGAGTGTCAAATAAAACATGCAAAACCTGATTTAAAAAATATTAAATACGATAAAGAAAGGTGCCCATTTTGTGTTAAAAATATTGAATTTATTGACCAACGGCATATTAAATCTCCTACAGAAAGCTCTTTATCGGTACAAAATAAATCCGAAGAACAAAATAAAATGTGTACAAATTGTATAAAATATGAAAGAAATAACATTCAAACAGCAACTAGTTCAGGAATTTGTCAATTATGTGAAAAAGATAGACCTAAATCTAATTTTAAAATAGACGAACTTTGTTCAGAATGTAAAAGTAAAAATATTAAAAGCCATAATAATGAAGGCATTAAAAAACAAGAAAAGCAAAGCTGTCCTACTTGTCAATCTCTTGCAGACAACGATCACAAATGTGATTGCAGTAATTCTGTTCAACAAAAACCATCCGTCAAACATATTTCTAATGCATGCTCGTCTTGTGGGAATAAGATGTCCAAAGAAGGCTTTACTACTGATACTCCTTCTTGCAGTTGTAAAAATAAAAACAAAAGTAAACAAGATATTTTAAGCGCATGTACTAACAATAATACGAGTAACACTAGAGGGACTTTTAAAGAAATTGTTAAGATTAAAAGGTTTTCGGGTACAGATGGCATTACCCACGAACATATAACTATCACTTCTAAGAAAACGCAAAAAAGAGTTCTTTCAGAACCCTCTTGTGGTAAAAATAATAATACTTTTATAAAAGAAACACAATCAGATAATACTGGCCTTAATAAACCTATTTCAGATATATGTTTATCTACATGTTCCAGTAAAAAAAATATTTCAGGAAAATCCAGCCAAAACAATTCTACTGAAATTGCATCAATTACATCACGGTCGTTCTCATGTACACCGAAAAGTTTGAATGCGTTAAAAAAGTGTGAAGCAACCTGTGTCCCAGACCTAGACACAGAATATCAAAAGAAAGAAACAAACGGTTGCGTGGCTTGCAAAAAAACTAGTTCTAGGATGTCTTGTAGAAAAGACAAAAGTCATGATATTGGCAAAATTAAGTCATGTACTAACAATAATAGCTACAATAAAATTAAAATCATAATTAAAGATGACAAGTGTAAAGATAACAGCGACGACGAAGAAATTGAACTTACCGCAAGCACCATTGTTATTTTAAAGAAAATATTATCACGTACGAGTAAATCTGCAGATAGCTGTAAATCATTTGATAAGGAAGAGAATAAAATTGCGGAATCTAAATGTAGTTGTGGAACACAACAAAGCTCTCTAAAATGCATTTGCAAAAAAGCTAATTGTGATTGTAATTCTAAGGCAAATACTTCATTGAAAATTAAACCAATTAAATCTGAACCATGTATGAAAAAAACAGACTCTATAGACAAGAAATGCCCGAAGGATAAAAAGTTTTGTGGTAAATGTGATGAGCAAACTACTTATTCTAAACAAAATAAAAATACCAGCAACAATTGCAAAAAAGACTCACCTGAAATGTCAAAATTAAGTGCACCGACGGGTAATTGTCAAGAGTGTGGCAAAAAGAAAAATAAAAAACCCTCTGCAGAAACATCTAATTGTGATTGTAAAAAAACAGCTAAAAAAGATGAACGCACATGTTCATGTTCTAAAAAACAGACAGTTACCATACAAAAAACGTGCAGTTGCAACAATATGAATTCAAAGCAAGCTTCTAAGAGTTCTTCAGTAGAATCTGAGTATTCACACTGTTGTAGTGGGAGTAACGAAACTTCCTCAATGGCAAACCAAACGTGTTTAATGGATAGGATTCCAGTGAGCGAAGTTGATAGTGGTACGTGTGTCTGTAATGAAAAGATATCAGCAAAAAATAAATTGAAAGACCATTGTCAATGCTCAAAGCAAATTCAACCTCAAGCTAAATCTGGATCTTGCAGTTGTCAGTCAGTTAATAAAATTGCTTCATCAGCTAACAAGTCTGGGAACTGTAGTTGTAAATCATCAGCAAATGACAAGAAAAGTGATTGTGAAACTAAGAAAGATGTTTGCCCATGCTCAATCCAAAACCAACCGCAGCTTAAAACCAGTACTTGTAGCTGTCAGTCGGTCAATAAAAATGCTATCTGCTCTTCGTCAAATAATTCTCAAGAGTGTAGTTGTAAATCTATGAAAAAGAAAGTTAATATCCGTTGTCAGTGCTCAAAGTTTAAACCGGAATCTAAAACTAGCACATGCAGTTGCCGGTCAGTTGATAAAAGTAATCAGGCTCGTGAGTGTAGTTGCAAATTGGTACACGATGATACAATCCCTTGCTCTTGTCGTAAAACCAATTCAAAGGTGCAAGACATATGTGGGAAACAAGATACTAATGCGGAGACTCAGCAATGTAGCTGTAGTCAATCAGCAAATAACTTAAAATCTAATGTTAAGTTTGACAATGAACCTCCTAAATCATTATGCCCTTGTAAATCTTCTGAAACCGGACACCGATTAAAAAAATCTAACTCTAGTAGCTGCAAAAATGACTCTGCTAAGGCTTGTAGTAATGAAGGCGTGGCATCCACTACATGCCCTTGCCAAGCATCTAAGCTACCTTCTATTTCTCCTACCCAAAGCAATCAGTCCACTACAACAGCCAGTCAAACATGTTGTTTACCAGATAGTAAGCCTGAAAAATCAATCAAATTTTGCGATAAGGCCTCTTTCACTCCAAATTTCACAAAATCATCAGCTTCTATATCTCCAAAAAGTTCTTATATATCGTTAAGAAGTCGTTCAAGCCAAATTAAATCATCTCAATGTTCTTGCGGACGTAAGGACGCTTCCACAATGACTAGACGATCAGATAGATACGATGTTAGAACTCTACGACATCTTAGCTTTCCTCCAGAACCTAAAAATCTTAGTTGCCTATGCAAATCTGATTCAGCTCTTCTTCAAATTTATAAGCCCAAAAGTGTAAAATCCCTTAACAGATGCCAATCCTTAAGCGATCAATGTTGTTTAAGAAAATGATTTTTAAAATATTTCTTTTCTGATATAATGATATTATTATAGTTTAGGAAATAAATATTTTATAATACGGTCATAAATAAAGTTAAATTACAGTTTATTTGCATGTCTTTACAATTTTATAAAAATTTAAATAAATATGTAGATTACAGGAATGACTTTGATTTGTTCTTTCATATTAAATTCATCCCATCCATAAATTGCTTCAAATCCCGATTAAAACAACGTCTACTTGCAACTTTCGACACTTGATCTATATTAATATAGTGGTTATAATCTCACTTCATCTTCTATAATAAAACTTAATTGTATTTTTGTTTCTCTAAATATTTAAATTTATATTTTCATTTCTTCGCTCTGGTGTCGAGACAATCTATCTACCTGTCCTTCGTGCGGAATACAGTGTGAAGCTGATTTTATAGAATAAGAATCCGTTACCATAATAGAATTATGCATATCTTCACTGAGCCATGACGGCGTTATTATATTGAACACAGCATAATGTCTATATTACATTTGAATTCCAATACAAACAACAAAACGTATTCGTAGTAAATTAGTAGGGCCATTAGCTTTTTGTTTCACATTTAGAATAGTTTATTATTATGTTCAAAGTTTAAAGTGTTTGACACAGTGATTGTGACGTTTATAGCGCACGATTGAATATTATACTCTTGTCTAATAAGCACGAAGGTTGTAAGTTCGATTTACATTCGGTGTGATGAGTTATTTCTCAGTGGTGTCTCGAAAATTGGTGCCGTGTGTGAGGCACAAAGTGTCTTAACAATAGGTTCCCACATAAGGGATACAGCGTAAAGCTAAAAAAACATGTTATAATTTGGGCAACAGTGTCTTGAACTAAATATTATCTTCTTTGGTTTCTGAGAATTTTTTTTAAAATTTGCCACTTTCTGCCGAATTCTTGAAGCATTGCGTGTTATGTGGTAGAACTCAACGCTGCGCTTCTCCTCGACACCAGAGCGAAGAAATGGAAATATAAATTTAAGTAAATATTTCATCTATTCGAGTGGAGACTGAACCCACAACCAGTCGGTTTTACAGTCGCACTTTGTACCTCTGCGCCACCACTGGCCTCATAATTAGTTCAATAAAATAAAATTATTCATATTAAAAAAAAACACATACATACGTTGTGGTGCAGCAGTGCAGTGGGTCATATTAGACAAATATTAATTTTAAAAACACAACTTATTTTTTGTTTTCATATTCGAATAATATAAGAACATACAAAGCTATGAATAAAATTTAAATCTTCAAACAATCAGTGGAACACAATCGGATCAATCGTTTCAATTCTGTCTAGACGGCGTCTGATAATAAACTTTGCGAAATAATTAGCGTCGTCTCCATACCTTGCATACGGACCGTTGTAATTGGGTCTTGTAAAATGTTCAACACGTTGTTCTCTTATTAATATTTGTATAGATTATATGCGTGTGGCTAGTACCGAATTGTATGTGAACATAGAGAGCTGTGGAGATTCTGGGATGAGAAAAAAAATATGAACTCTTCTCGTTAGCTACGCACCGCACAATTTTCGGGACAATGCGTGTTGGGTGACGGAACACACACGACAAGGAGACGCTTTGTCTCCTTGTCGTGGCGAAGATATGGAAATGATTCATTTTGCCGGCTGGGTATTGAACCCGCAACCGTCACGAACGCTGTACAGTTGCGTCACGACGGCCTTTTGTTGATGTTTATTGTTTTCGTTTGGATATTTTGGGTTTCTGGTATGGTGAAACGTATCGTTGATATATCTGCTTCTATTATAAGGCAAAATTAAAGAGATTCATGAATATATAAAAAAAACATATTGAAAGTTAAGCAAGGTACTGCCTTTTTAATATTAGTTTTACACTTAATCATTAATAACAAATACAAATTACTTATTTATAGCATATAAGTTTATTTAATTTTTATTTTATACATCAAGAAAATGAATCCAGTCGTGGCGCAGGGGCGCAATATGTGTTGGTTGTGGGTTCGATCCCCAATCGAGAAGATGAAATATTTCTTTAAATTTATATTTCCATTTCTTCCCTCTAGTGTCGATTCAAAGCGCGGCGTTGAGTTCTGCCACTCAACACGCAATGCCTCTAGAATTCGGCAGAAAGTGGAGAACGGAGTGTCTTAACGCTGGGTTCCCTCTGCCTGCCTATGTGTGCGCGATACTGCGTGAAGCTAAAGTTTATCTAATATTTATTTTGTACATTAAGAAAATTAAATGTTACATTTCTCCGTGCTTACATTTTAGCAATTTTATTGATATTTTGTTGTCGCAGCTCCAAGTTTAGCGGCTATTGTCATATACTACGCAGACGTACGACGTGCCTCGCAATCCAATGCAACTTATATTTAGATGTATAAGGTCATAGCTTGTGGGTTATTTTGACGCACGTTACTATGGTTCAATACTAACTAATTATAGATAGAAACATATTGTATAGATATCAGTAGTAGTATTTTCTCTTTTTTATTTTAAGATTAGATTTAAGATGCTGCTTTGGTTTTTTAGGTTCGAGCAGCTTCTAAGCATTTAGTGGGAACCTTGTATTAAGTTAGGTTATGCTCCGTTCTCTACTTTCTCCCAGAATTTTCTCGAGTCATTGCGTGGTGGGTGTTGGAACTCAAAGGCGCAATTTGTCTTGTTACCAGAAAATAAAAAATAAAAATGAGCTTCCCGCACCTGTATCCCGGACACAGCAGAGTAGGCAGAGAGAATCTACTGTTAAGTTCCCTCCGTTCTGTAGGTTCCCGTTTACCGCCAGAGCGAAGCGAATAAATATTTCTTTATTATAATATTATAGCTTTAGATGGCATGTAATGACAAAGAGACATTTATCTATTTTATTTATTATACAACAACAATAAAAAAAATACAAAAAAAACACATTATTTTTATTCTCCCGCTTTGGTAAGACAAAGTGCGGCGTTGAGTTCCGCCAGTCAGCACAGTGTTAGGAATCGAACCCACCACCTCTAAATATCTGTCTATATGAAACTATAAATGAAGCAAACAACATAATGAGAAGATTTTTAACTCAAGCATTTCACAATGCTGGGGGCCTGTCCGATCTGTCGGTCAACAGTGTTGGTGTACTTAATGATTAAATCTGAATTATTTTATTAGGTGCGACCAAATAGTGTCACTTATATGGTTGTCTCGTTGATATATTTTAATAGTTTGTTCATTATTTAAGATCTAATCACATAGAAGAGACCAACCTTGGGGCAGAGGCACAAATTTTGTCTATAAACTCAACAGAGTGAGTTCGATTTCCACTTGAGGAAATTATATGTCGGTCGAGGCAAAGCGCGGCATTGAGTTCCGCCTTTTAACACGCAATGGGTCCTGAATTCGGCGAAAAGTAAACGGTAATGTCTTAATGGAACAGAGTTTTCTTACATTAGGTTCCCACGTTCGCTCTAGTTACCTTGATATGTGCATATATGGCATATAGGAAGAAACAAAAAATAAATATATTTAATAATTAAGTTGATTGGCAACCCTAATAGTAAAAGTCCTGACCTCATACCCTGTACCGTGTTGTAACTTCTATTGTTATGTATTCATAGTAGAGGCTACAGGACACACTATTGTTAGGCTGTTTTAGTTGATTTTAAACCGAAATGTTGGATATGTTGTACCGATATCTTTATTATATCTCTTTAATGAGTATGGGTTCGACTCCTATTTGAGAGAAAGTTTGAATTTATTATATTTTTTGATTACTTGGTCTAGTTATATTGCCTGTTAATGGGTTGTCTAGTTTATATATATAAAACCCAATTATATAATTTGTAGATAAAACTAACCAAATACATGAGAGTGACATGGCGCAGTGACATTGCTTCTGATCGTAAGTGCAACCAACGGGTTGTGGGTTCAATTTTTACTTGAGCCATGCATTACTTTCATTTGCTCTCTTTGGTCAGAACCGAAAAATGGACAAACGGCCGGCGAACAGACAATGTCTTGTTTCAGAAATTGAATGGGCCATGAGAAACGGAGTGTTTAAGCACTAGGTTCCCTCCGTATTCCCTTTCTGTTGCATGCGGGATAAAGCATGAAGTTAAAAAAAAACTTCACGGTCCCCCAACGCTTTAGACTAAATAAAAAATAGTGATTTAAATAGTACCTATTACTTAGTGTGTATTGTATATATACGTATGCAAGATGTAGCCGAACAGTTATCTGTTTAGACAACGATCGTATTGTCGACTTGATTATTACAATATTAAGGAGGCGACGGCTTCTTTTGTTTTAATTTTATTTTTAATAAGCGCAGGTTCAAATCTTGTTACGTAATTTTTTCTATTTGTTCCTTATAAAAGCTTCTTTTCTTATAGCTTCTTCTTGTTAACATTGTCATAAAGTACAGAGTACTACAAGTTGTTATATACTTATTTAATTTTGGAAACCGACCAGATCCTGGTTGGTTTCCAGGAGACGTAGGTTCGAGTCCCGCTACGTTCAATTTTTTATACGTTTTCTAAATAAGTATTTTTCTTTCCTAAATGTGGAATAACACTTTAAAAATTTAAAAAAGAGGTTGTTATATTTGTTAATTTAAATGTTAAACGTCTTATTTTAATTTTGCCAAAATTCTGTAATTTATCTCAAAAATACGAGTGACTACATTATTAACACCGTACTCGAAACGTACTTAACGTTGACTAAGATTCATGGTATTTAGCAAAACTTGCGAATGTATAGGATATATAAAGAAAAAAAAACGAAATTAAATTTTATTATAATAGGTCTATAACAGAAAAATCATTGTAAATATTGATCTGATTTAATTTTGTGTGGCACGGTGGTAAAAGTGTGTGCCTGTAAACACGACGATAGCTTCGATTCCCACTCGAGGAAATTAAATATTTACTTAAATTTATATTTTCATTTCTTCGATTTAGTGTTGAGGCACGCTATGCCTCTAAAATTTGGCGAAAAATTATTAACAGTCTGTACATTAGATGCAGTGTGAAGCTGATTTATCTTAGTTATTTTTAAATAAAAACTACATAAAATTGGTCCGGCACTCTACAATTCCAGCTCGCGCTTTACCGATTTTTTTAAACATATCTTGTATTTATAGTGTCACTGTAACTATACTGAACAGTCCGCATTGACCGTCTGTCTGTCCCTTAATTTACTCACGACGTTGTTTCACTGGAACTTGCGAAACACGATTCGTTTCGTTCCCAACTAACGATGTTGAGAGAATACAATAAAGTTTTATTTATATAGACACTTGGGTTAATTCACACTTAAATATTTAAGTTAGGTTTAAAAAATAAATATAAATTGATATAATAAATGTAGTTCCACTTTTTTTTCCTCACAGCAGAGTGGGTATCTAGCAAAGGAAAAGGAATCTAGTTTTAAAACACTCCGTTTTCCGTTTTTCGTCTGATTTGCCTGAGATATTTGCATGGGATTCAACACCGTATTCTCTCTTGCTGAGAGGAGATATTTTTTAAATATTATATTCAAGATAGTTTTTCTTAAATTGCCATTTTCGTCGTTATTGTGATAAAGATCGCATTTTTGGGGATCCTTACATCATAACCAAAAAACGGAACCCCTATACTATAACTTTGTTGCCCGTCTATCTCTCTGTCAAGATCAATTTATCTCGATATCGCTGCGAAACTGAAATTAATGTCAAATAAAAAAATCAAGGTCCTAAATCAACACATTGAAAAGCTTCGAATCCATTTATTTATCGTTATTACGCATTTTGTACGAAATTAGCCGAGTAATCAAACCTGTCGGGTACTTCCCGTGGACCTGCAACTATGAAATTTGGCAAAAAGTGAGAACATGCAATACAAATAAAATAAAAAAATCTAAAAGTGAAAATTTATAGATTTATCTTAGAAAAAAAAAACATTACAAACTTATAGTTACAATTTATTTAATATTCATGTAAGTGTATCTATCAACTTTTATGTACTTTTCGTTGGCATTTAATCCTGAAATTGGTACGGAGCTCTCGTTATGCGAATCCGAGTCGCATTTGACCGATATTTTTTGTTATTAAGAACAAAATTTTGTTGAAAACAATTTTAAAATAATATTTATTATTACAGTTTATGAAAAGTATTAAAACGCTTAAATTTTTACAAGCGTAAATAATTCATTCATCCGTGTGGGAATCGAAGTCGCGACCATCTCGTTTACAGTTAGACTTGCGTTCTAAAACAATATATCTAGGAAACAAAGGAAACGATCGCGACATTGTTTTAACAGAAACTCTAAGACTCGTTTTATTCTAGAAGTTACTACAATTCCACAATTAGGCCACCTTTGTAGTTAATCAACTATAGTACAGAATACTTGTAGTAGGTTTAGTATTCATAAGGGTCGTGTTTATAAGGCTGGTTTAACAGGTTCAATTTTGAGCAATAGTTTTTATAATTTTGTTGTAAGTAGTTGTTAGTATTAAAATTACAATTCTTGAAATAGGTATGTTATTGAAAAGCATGAGATAATAATTAAAATCAAATCAGCTTTACGCCGTATCCTGCACACAGTAGGTAGGCAGAGGGAACCTAGTGTTAATACACTCCGTTCCCCACAGTGGCAGAACTCAACGCCGCGCTTTGCCTCAACATCAGATCGAAGAAATGAAAATATAAAGAGGACTCGGGATATATATATGTATATATATCGATATTTATTTATTGTATAATTTTTCATCAAGTAAAATAAACTGTATGCTGGGCTGAATCTGTTTAATTTTTATCTACAGTAATTGTTTAAGGTAGTTGTCGTACCTAACAATTGCAATTTGCAATGAAATGCTACATTTCGTTAAATTGCAGCAGCCGTCTTGTTAATGCAGTGATTGTAGAGCCCTAACACAAGATTTGTTTTAATATAAATATGTAATTGGTCTGGATAGCCCAGTACTACACTATCTTTGAATACTTTTCAAATTGTTAAAAATATTTGCTCATTCTTACTTTAAGAGAAGAATTTCGGTGATTTTCCTAATAGCTTAGAAATATGTTCACTTAGCTCTTTTCATAATTTATACTAGATGTATAATGGATTGAGGCAAGTCGTGGTTCTGGTTGTAGGTTCAATTCCCACTCGAGGAAATGATATATTTACAAAAATTTATATTTCCATTTCTTGGTTCTGGTGTCAAAGCAGTTGAGTTCTGCCACGCAATACGCAATGCCTCCAGAATTCGGCAGAAAGTGGGGA
>DWAP01000625.1:0-19912 GCA_018230625.1 Heliconius eleuchia
ACGCAATGCCTCCAGAATTCGACAGAAGGTGGGGAACGGAGTGTCTTAACACTAGGTTCCCTCTGCCTACCCCGTTGCGTGCGAGATACAGCGTGAAGCTGTTTTTTTTTTAATATTAGATCATATGTAAAAATAACGTGTAAGGTGGATTAAACACCTCTTGTCTTATACTGAAAAGTAAAACATCTTAAATATTTAATCGGCTTCATAATAATTTATTAAATAAAATATAATAAAAATATTTTATTATAAAGATCAAACATTTAATGAAACAGTATCAATGTTATTTTTATAAACAGTCACTCATGACTTTTCATTGTTAAAACATTGCAAAATAGCGAGGTTTGGCTCAAATTAAAAAGTGTCTGGTTAGCCACGCAATACAATATCTTTTACCGCTGGCATGTATACATAAAATAAATTGAAAATTAAATCAGCTTCACGCTGTAACACGCCCACAGAGAAATTTGCAACATTTCATTTTCTCAATTAAAAATAAACTGTAATCCTTTATCGAACTATCGGAGAGATACCGTTCTCAATTCTAAAGTTTAATCTTTAGCTGACGAATGTTCCGTCAAGTCTTGTCCAGTCAAGTCTTTAGCTGACGACGTACAGTATCCACAAGAAGCGGTACAACTCCTTAATCGAATTAACCAGACTCCGATGCCGAGATAAAGTTTCACTTAGCACAGCTTAAAGCCTTGCCGCAATTATGTAGCTGCAGCGTGGTGGTGTTTTATCTCTTCATCGAATTAAGTGGAATTGGGAATTTTCTCATGTCACTCATATTGTGTTATAATTAATTATTTTTTTATTTAAATTAGTCTTGTTTGTTTTTCATGAGTATATTGAACCAAAAAAAAATGTTCTAATAATGATAATGGAATTTATAGATTAACAAGTGCCAACTATATATACTGTGTGTTCTAAGTCCAAAATATAATTAATTTTTATATAAATTAAATCTTTTTACTCTCTCTCTACTCCATGAATTGCCTTTTTGCCATTTCTATTAGCAAATCTAGAACAAAACTACTGATCGTGTATTAAAGATTTTAATGATTTTTCATGATCTTCACGGAATATATACTTCTCGACGCGTATCCTGGTATTTTAATATAATTCTATAACGTACTCGTAGAAACCTCAATATTATATTTTTACCGTTTCTTTATAACTTTTTTATCGTCTTTTTTATTGTGTTCATGAAATCGTAACAGCAACAGATACACATGAAAAGATGTGTATGAGCGTTTTTAGTGTGAAATAATGATGGACTCCATAATAACTTAAGGTATATAATATACTACCTATAATTTATATATCGTTTGTACTATCGTATATGTATCGAACCCGAAACCATCGCGTGTAGAGTCACATGCATAATATTTTGTATAATATGGTATTATGTATACTCTTATTAACATCGTTGTATCTGCAATTCGTCGCAACTTTTCTTTAAAATTTTTTTCACAAGCCATTCACACTTAATTTCTTAGATGTTAATTTATATTTTTTTATGTGATTATAAAAAATCTATATAATAAAAAATATATAATATTCAACATAATTATAGAGACATGCCATATTAACTCACTGTGTTGATTACTAAATATTATCATCTACAAGATTTGTTTAATTTGTTCTTGTTTTGTAGTCGATTTAAACCAACTCCCAGCATCAGGTCTTTATGTATATTTTAGAACGCGAGTTATCGTGTTTTGATTTCAAAATTATTTATTCAAAATGGTGTATTAACTAGGGCTTCAGGGGTTGGATTGTTTGGATCACTGACCCTGGCCCGTGGTATCCATAATATATTAATTGCAGGACACCCCAAATGATCTCATACATTTTTCATATTCATTAATATAACAACTTTTAATACGAGAATAGTATGTGAAAACTTTAAATTAAATTTACATTTTTTTTATCACGTTCACGCTTTATCCCGCATGATAGGCAGATAAAACCTATTGTTAAGACACACCGTTCCCCACACACCGCCGAAAACCGCCAGGCTTTTGCCTTGGAGCCAGAGAGAAGATATGAATATATTAGTAAATAATAATTAATTCCCCCGAGTGGGGATCGAACCTGCAACCGTCGCGTTACAGTCACACCGTTGTGCCCCTCAACCACGATATCTTCACATTTATATTATCTTTACAAAATTATTCTTTTTACATCAAAGATGATTACAGTGAACATAAATAATTACACAAAGGAAAAATAAAAACTTCCCGCCCAATTTAAGCTGAACATTGAGTGTTGGACACCAACGCCATGCCGTACCAACCAGGGAATTATAAATAATTATTATATATATTTATATTAATATATTCGTATAAATACTAATAGAGGCCAGTCGTGGCGCAGGGGCACAGGGTGTGACTGTAAAATCGACACGTTGTGGGTTCGATCCCCACTCGAGGAGATAAAATATTTACGTACATTTATATTTTCATTTCTTCTCTCTGGTGCCGAGGCAAAGCGCGGCGTTGAGTTCTGCCACTCAACACTTAACGCCTCCAGAGCCCGGCGGAAAGCGGGGAACGATGTGTCTTAACATTAGGTTAACCCTCTGCCCACCCTGCTGTGCGCGGGATACAGCTTTAAGCTGATTATTATATAATATTTTTTAAAACGTTTTCAAAGTAAAATCGAACCCGAAACTATCGCGTGTATAGTTACATTCTGTCCAAATACGCCATTATGGTGTAAAGTTTTTATATAATTTTAATATTTTCTATAAGATTTTTTTCTTTTTTACACTATAATGACGCCGAGATTTGTGTTTGGATAGTTTCAATGTTGTTTGGGACAACCGTGACGCCGAATACGGGGAGCTTACCGAGTACAAAATGTTCTACTTCCTGCAAGATGATACCATCGCTGTTAAGGTAATGGATTTATTCATTTTAACTAGATTTAGCCGCGTATTTATAGCTACAATTTATGTTTTTAGCTTCACGCTGTAACCCGCTTGCAGTAGGGTAGGTTAGAGAGAGGTTAAAAAACTCCGCTCTCCACTTTCCGCTAAATTCTGAAGGCATTGCGTGCTGAGTGACGGAACTCAACGCCGCTCGTTGCCTCATTAAAGCGTAGAAATGAAAATATTACATATTCCATTTCCCCGAGTGGGAATCGAACCCACAAACTGTAGAGTTTACAGTCCCACGCTTGCGCCCCTGCTCTATGACTGGCCTCTATTGGACTGGCCTCTTATATCTATTGGATTAAATTATGAAATTGCATAAAAGAATTACTTTATCTAAACAATTGATTATAGTCTTTGTGTGTAATGTAGTAAAGTAAAAAATCTGTAAAACTTTGGTTTATTGGTAAATGTAAGGGTTCTATATTTTTATCAAAGATTGAACTTCATTTATGCTCAGTCATGTTGACCTGATCCCGGCTTGTTGGAGTAATAGTAAGTAACTGACTGACAAAACAAAAGTAGTGGTTCGATTTTTCCTCAAAAATAAATTTGTGGCTGATAAATTTATGATTTCGGTGATACTTATGCGTTAGTCAACATGTTATATCATTTTTTTTCTGTTTCACGCTGTATCCTGTATATAGCAGGATAGGAATAGAGAACACGGTCACGCTTTACACAGAAGTTTTCAAGGCGTTGCGTGTTGAGTGGCGGGGTTTTACCTTCGTGGTAGAACAAGGAAATGAAAATATTAATAAATATTAATTAATTTTCCCGAGTGGGGAAATCAAACCTACACCCATCGTGTCACCCTTGTGGCCCTGCGCCACGATGGCCTCATATGGTATCATTTATTTATTATATAGATTTGTGTAAAATTAAAAAAAGATATCTCTCTCTTATTTAATTTAAAAAAATATAAAAATTCCAGTGGATAGACATTTTTATTAACACTCTACATGGACTTTAAATTTGAGCAGCACTGATTTTAGTCACTTAATTAAAACACCTAATAAAAATTGGATGAATTACGTTCTATATTCTTATATTTTTTTAAAAAGATATTAAAAATACAAAATATACTACTTCATTTTTAAAATTTTGATGTGTGTGTGTGCGTGTGTGTCTCTAGCTTCAAAATTTAAAAATCATCCATCATTTTTATTCTGTATTATCTAAAAAAGGTCATGTTTTCTTCGACAAATCACTTTTATGTGGTGATTAATCGTTTTCTAAAACCATTTAAAGTAAATCACGATCGTGACCGCTTCTAATATCTCCGTTGATCCCGTTATTTAAACTTTTAGCTCCCATTATGGCTGCAGGGGTAAAAGCTTTTGATGACAGTATAAACTTTGCCTCTAATTTCGAAACAATTGAGGCCTGTACGGAATCAAAGCAATGAATATTTATTGGACAGTTCGGGGCGCTCTAATTAAAACAGCTATGATAATTTGCTGTTCTATAACTTTTTATATCTGTAATATTTAATTTCTGATCCAGCTCTCCATGTTTTTTTTTATTGTAAACGTACTTCGTCTCAGACATTTAATGATTGGCATAATAGTTATATAGGCTAGTTTCCCTGGTTCCCTTTTTGTCTATTGATCTGGATAATTTGGGTATTTACTCTTGTTCAAATAGTGTTTTTCCGTTATATGATTTCTTAGAAATATTTATTGTATTTGAATTTTATATGGGCGTTTATTTCTATATTTTATACTAGATTTCGCAACCTGCTCGTTTCGCTCACCAACCCCTGTCTTCCAATGACCAAAAATAAGTTAATTTCATGAACATATTATTGTCAAGAGGATAAAACTTGATAATCTACACTAATATTACGAAAGTTTTATGTAGTTTAACGCCCTAATTAAATATCAGGAATTATTAGTACGTGAAACTGATTTAATAATAGTTCCAAAAAAAATCTATAGATATTTTAAACAATATCGTATCATTCCTTATTCAATTAAATCTGTTCGATGCGTTGTACATTTTATATTTAATACATCAAATTTGGCTTTTGGTATTAATAAAATTGGTATTTTAGAGGCCATCAAAGTTTTAAAATACAGGAGGATCTATTCACTATAGAGTGAGTTAGTGAGTGAGTGAGTGATTGAGTAAGTGATTGAGTGAGTGATTGAGTGAGTGAGTTAGTGAGTGAGTGAGTGAGTCATCACGTCGTTCGCGCTAACTCTAACAAATGTTTAATATTATAAAGCGCATTAATTAGACATCTAAAGTATACGACATAACAATGTTCGGGCGTAAAGTGGTTTTAAAGTAAATGCACTATAATTTTTTTTAATTAAATGACACTAGAATGAACATCGTTATGATATTTATATAATGAAAGATATTATTTAAATAAGATTCGCCAACAGTTCTTATAATGATGTTCATATATTAACATATACAGTGTTACTTTTTTAGAAAACGTATAAAAAATTTAACGTAGCGGGACTCGAACCCGCGCCTCCTAGAAATCGAGCAGGTCTATGGTCACTTGGCACTGGTCGGTCTCTAGGAGGCGCGGGTTTGAGTCCCGCTACGCTAAAATTTTTATACGTTTTCTAAATAAGTAATTTTCTTTCCTAGTTGTGGAATAACACTTTAAAAATGTTAAAAAAATGTACAATGTTATTCATGTGTAACTTGTCTGTAATGATTTTGTATAGTAACAAAATCATACATAGTTTCTATTGTAGTGTAGTTAGATTTTATGCCGTGATTTCAGGACATTCGTGCTTAAATCATGCCAAAATCAACATATGTTAAAATATTCATATATAGAGAGAGCTTCTAGTTAAGGCCCAAAAATTTCCCTAAAATATAAATTAAAATACTAATATTTCTTTAAATGTTTCGTAAAGGAACTACACGATCGAAAAGGTGGTAAGGATCCTTTCCCACTTTTGATGAAGAAGAGGAAACTGCCGAAGAAATGGAAAGAAAGACCAGGTTTGTTATATAATATTGTAATATTGTAAATTGAATAATATTGTAAATTGAATTATATAAGTAAACATACGTTCAATGTTATATAATAGCCGTAGCCGTATATCATTATTAATATATTAAGATTATTAATATTGACTTCACTTACATGCTCTAAACGAGAATTGTTTCCTAAGATTTAATTAATTTAGATCCTAAGGTAGTTAATTTTTTGTTATTTTTTGTGACAAAATGTTGTGGTCTTAGTTTTGTTTTAAAATTTAACAAAGGCAATGATAATAACATAAAATGTTACTTATATAAAATTAAAGTAAATTAAGTCAATTTCACGCTATATCCCGCACACAGCAGTGTAAGCAGAGGGAACCTAGTGTTCAGACGCTCTGTTGCCCTCATTCCTCCGACTTCGGCTTTAGGCATTACGTGTTAAGTGACGTAAATCAATGCCGCGCTTGGTCTCGACACCAGAGCGAAAAAATGAAAATATAAATGCAAGCAAATATTTAATTTACTCGAATAGGGATCGAACACACAATTAGTCGATTTCATCCTCACTTTTTGAGCCCCTGCGCCACGACTGGCCTCTACTTTACATATACTTGTATTGATACGTTACTTATATTATATATAAAATTATAAGCCTCCTAAAAATCTCATCTCATCTCAAATTTAAATAAAAAAACTTAATCCAAGCAGCACCAAGGTAATTCACTAAGTTCGGTGAAGTTATACTTGAATCTCCGGCAGTGCTCTCAATTTTCATTTTCAAAACGTAACTCTTAATCTTGTCGGTAAACAAGCTCAAGTGCTCGACATCTACTCAAAATTTCATAGCGTAATCGTCTTAAAAGCATTCTATTAATATAAGTCTATGACAACTTGAATTTATCTTCAAATTTGTTTTTGTGGGTATTTTATCGTCGTTATCTTTAAATTTTATAATATTTATCTATCTGTAAGACCAGTCGTGGCGCAGGGGTACGAAGTGTGACTGTGAACGTAACTTGTTGTGGGTTCAATTGCCATTCGAGGAAATGAAATATTTAAAATTTTCATTTCTTTTTCTCTGATGTGTCAAGGCTAAGCGCGGCGTTGAGTTTCACAACTCGACACACAATGCCTCCAGAATTCGGCGGTAAATGGGGAACGGAGTGTCTCAACACTAGGTACAATCTGTCCACCCTGCTGTGTGCGGGATACAGCGTGAAACTGATATAATATATACGTGTAAATTGATCCTCATTTCCAAATTGTAATTTAGATGTAGATGTAGACCAACATTTTGACTATAGTTTACTTTAGCCAGTAGAGCGGGTTAGCTCCAACAAAATGAAACATCGAAAAGCTATTTGGAGAGTTAAACGCGCGGAAACTGTTCGCGCATTGTTCGAGTACCTAACTAAATTGGAAATGTTGTATCTGTTTCGTTTACAAAACCGAAGACCTAAACGTCATTTTGGTTCAGTGTGTTGTTTTGAACTAACATTAAAATATTTAAAAAAAAATTTCGGTTTCTTCACCTTCAAATTCGAAATATTTTCATTTTTTATGAAATATAAAAAATACGTTATAGTTGAATATGAATGGTGAAAGTCATTATAATTTATTGTTTAACCTTTAAATATATAAAATAGTAAGAAAGAACTGTTTGAACATATAATATGCAGTCAAGATCGCTTTTATTCGTACACTGCTTCGTACTTAACGACGTTGATTAAACCTGGCTGTTTATTTTTTATTCAGTATCATTTCCGTCGATTGCTTTGGAAACAACAGAGGAGGAAGTTGCCGAATTGTACTCGCCGAGGGACCTGATTGTGGGTCAGACGGTGTTCGTGTTGGGCCGCCGCTTCCTCATATTTGACTGCGACAACTATACAAGGAGATTTTACAAGTTAGTAAGCCTTTTAAGGAAGGATTATTATTGGTAGAAACTTAATATGGTCTTACCTCGAACCTTGAAAACACAGTATCAAAGATACTGGAGGAAGGTCACGTAAAAAGCATAAGGCCCCCCGGAGGGCATGTATGAAGAGGTTGATGACATTGGACGAGGCGAAAGAGGTATGTAGAGACCGACTACGTTATCTCTGACTATCCCGCTAAGGATAAAGCGTGAAGCTAGTTATAGTTATGTTATAGTTTGGTCATAGAAATTCGTATTGAGTACTAGCGTATTTGAATTTACAAGAGGTTATGTTGAGTAGATGAAAGCGTATGCAATAAATTTCGAGGTTACTACACTACACATTTTTTTTTAATAATCAAATAATCAGCTTCAGGCTGTATCCCGCACACAACTGGCTAGACAGAGGAAACCTAGTGTTAAATCACTCCGTTCCCCACTTTATGCAATTCTGGAGGCATTGCGTATTGAGTGACAGAACTCAACGCCGCGCTTTTGCCTCGACATCAGACCGAAGAAATGGAAATATAAATTTAAATAACTATTTCATCTCTTCGAGTGGGGATCGAACCCACAACCAGTCAGTTTTACAGTTACACTTTGTGCCTCACCTCCCCGTTAGTAAATCAGATAAGAAATTATTTATTTTCTCATCTGAAAATTACTATCGGGATCTATTAACATTATCATTTTAGAAACAATGTCCATATTTATACCTAAAGTTTCAGCCAATTCAATAAAACACCTATTTTGTAACAATATTATCGCATAAAATGCTTTATATTGACATAACTTTTTGTATTTATGAAACGATTGAATTAAAACAAAGTAAATATGGGATGCTTGCCAAAATACAGTAGTGAAAACTGAATTTTAAATAACCTAAGCCGTTTCTAAGATTATCGTGAATAAACGCACACAGAAACAGCCTGCCTCCATAATTCGGAGGAATTGGAGTATCTTAACTAAATTCCATCTGCCTATCCCGTTGTGTGCGGGCAGCGTAAGGCTGATTTTTTTTATATTCACTCTCGTAATAAGAGAAAGAGCGGTGTTGAGTTCCGCCACTCAACGAACAATGCTGGAAAATTCAGTTGAAAGCGAAAAATTGTGTGTTTCAACACTATGTTCCCCCCGCCTAACCTGCAATACGCGGGATACAGCGTGAAGCCAAAGAAAAAGGAAACTAATCACTCATCCATACATTATGTTTATACGAGTATAACAATGAACATGACCTAATAAAGCTATCTGCATTCATTAGGACAATATTATTACGGTACTTCGTCACCAACATGATATCACAAGCCATTAGGGCTGATAGCCAATGGAGAGAATGTATCACTCTTCATTTAATGATACGAATTATTTATAGTATTCGACATATTTAAAGAAAATAACTAAGAAGGCCAGTCGTGGCGCATATGTGGGTGAAACGCGACTGGTTGTGGATTCGATCTCTATTTGGGGAAATTTATTTGGGGATATTTTTTTGAATCTATATTTTCATTTCTTCGCTCTGGTGTCGAGGCAAAGCGCAGTGAGTTCTGCCACTCAACACGCAATGGCTCTAGAATTCGACGGAAAATAGGGAACGGAGTGTCTTAATATTAGGTTCCCTCTGCCTACACTGCAGTATGCGGAATACAGCGTGAAGCCTATTTTTTATATACATATGCTAATGTAAATGTTATCGCATACATTTATAGGTTCACAACGAAAATTTAAAATTAAGAAGGTTCCAAACAATGTTGTACTGTTGGCACAACTCCATTTTAAACAGTAAAATATTACGCTTTTATTTAAAGTAGCGGCTGAATTATTCGCAACAAACTGTGTCTAAATTTAAAAAAATGTTTAACATGGTCCGTATATTAACGAAGGCGTGGCTTGGCATCCAGAAATCCATAAATATCCTTATTTTTTAAGTTATATTCTTTATTTTTAATGTTTCCCGCTGTATCCCGCATATAACAGGGAAGGCAGAAGAAAGTTAGTGTTAAGAGACTACGTTCACCACCTTCTATCACATTTTCGAGGGATTGCATGTTGAATGGAATTTTTGCGAATCTTAATATTCTTATTACCACAGATTATTCTAACACTTTAATGACTGGTATCTTGTTTCGGAAGTGTTAATATATGGAACTGTAGTGGAACGTAATGTATTTTTTTTATTTTTCATTTCATTCATTTCATTATTTTTATTTGAGGTCGTCATGGTGCAGGCGCACAAGGGTGTGACTGTTGGGGGTTCTATCACCACTCGAGGAGATGAAATTATTATTTAATAATATTCTACTCTTTTCTCTGGCACCAAGACAAAAGCTCGGCGTTGAGTTCCGCCACTTAACACACAATGCCTCGAAAAATTCTGCTCTAGCGGCTTATACTGCCTAATAAATGCTTAATAATCATTATTAATTTAACTATATTTTTTTTATATTTTATTTTTGTATTTTATTTATTAAAAATGGAAGATAAAGTTAGTTATATTAGATATCACTTGACAAGAATGGAAAAATGTACCATGACCAAGCAGTAAAAAAAACTGTGAGCGTTGTTTTTGATGATATAACGAAAAGATTCATTATTAAATCTTCGTCTATTGTACGTTATTTGTATGTTTGTGCGTTTATGCACGCCAATCTCAGTACCGGCTTAACTGATTTAAATGCAATTTTCTCCATTTAATGAAACAAATTAAATTCATAAATTAAAAAAGTTAAATCATAATAGCCCCAAAATAACTGATTTATTAAATTGATTGGAAATATTCGTCCTCATTGTATAATTCAGTGTACGAAAGTCATTCAGATTAGTAAAAAAATAATTGTTCAAATCTAGGCAGGCGAAGCCGCGAGCGGGTCGCTAGTATTACAATATAAGTAAAACGAATTTGAAACTTCAAAACTGTCTAGCATGTCTTAAACTTAGTAGTTAGTTGTTTAGACTGAAGACATTGCATAATTTCTAAAGATGTTTCATTCAGGACGATGTTGAACATAGATCAGCCGCAACGCATCGAAGTTCATCGTGAGAGCAAAAAAGAATTTCCTAAGGTAAATTTCATTTATACGTAAAGTTTTAGCTAGATTTAATGAGGTTTTGGGTTATATATAGTTAAAATTTTAAATCGATGAACTTTCAGTTTTTAAATTATTAATATTATTTATATAGAAAATATGATGAGGCCAGGGATAGGCGTGGGTACAAGCGTATAATTGTAAATGCGATAGGTCGTGGGTTCGATTCCCATTAGAGGCTATTTAATATTTAATATGAGACTATTTAATATTTCCATTACTTCGCATACATGCGGGATACAGCGTGAAGTTGGAAAAAAAATACCAAAAAAACATCAGACGCACTTTTTATATAAAAATAATTTTAACGATACTATTAGTCCTACAATATGCTCGGCTGAAATTACTTTAAATGGGTTATATAAAATAATTTATCATAAAATCACGATATAAAAGTTTGTCCCCTGACACAATATCGGTTTGAATAAGCAGAGTATCCCTCCCCACATCGGGATCGGTGCCCCAGAGGACACGCTACAGTCCTGCTACGGATTGATGCCTAAACCGCCACACAAGGACATCATTAAATACAACCTAAACGCAAATAAAGTAAGTCAATGTTCGATATTTTAAATTCGCTTCTATTTTCTTTTTAAATATTTTTATAGTAGATATTTATTTTTCCAGTTGGTTTGTTTTTTTTTAAAGTTTTAAGGTTTTTTTTCTTTGTCAAAATGATTTTTCCTCTTGTACGTAAATTATTATTTACATTTTTTTTTTAAATAAATTACTAGATATTTTCTAAAGACAAGAAAGGGTAGGCCTTAGCGAGGACTTATCTACCTCTTTTCCGATTAAATAAAAACCACGTTTACCTCCGTGAATAGTAGGTCATTGTAAATCACCGAATTCTTTTGAATTCATTGCGTGTTGAGTTAGAACTTATATCAAGCACTATGTAATGAGTTAACGGTGCTTACTTGTACTACATTATCCATCTACACGGGCTATTTACATATAACTGCCTGCGGTCAACATCTTAATATGAATCAGGAACCAATTTCATTCTACAACAAAAAAAACATTATCTTTAATACAAATATTATTCGTTATTTTAAACTCAATAATAAATTAAAAGAGATGAATAGAGTATAAAATAATAATATTTCACATAATTGCTTCTACAGAGAAACAATATCACGATAATAGCATCCTGCGGGCGGAGAGTTATTACTTTTTATAAGACGTTATAATATAAGATTTTTATAAAACGCGGCATTTTCTAATGCAGCATATTTAAATTTGTGCAGTGAATAGGTATGTCAAAATTAAATTTGTCTGTGAAATTCTTTAAGTAGAAAATTTTATAGATAACCCTATAGTTTTTTATAGCTGATAAGCTTTCTAAATGTCGAACTTATAACTAACGCTAGAAAACTTGTGACCCAGTTAAACTTTAAAATCATAAACGATAATTTTATAAATTATTTTTCGTCTACTGGTATGTTCCGTATTTAGTTTATTGGTGAAACCGTCGTGGCAAAATGGCATAAGGGTGTGACTATATCACTATGGTTGTGGGTTCGTTCCTCACTCGAGAGAATCATTTTTTCGCTCTGGCACCAAGGCAAAGGCCCGGAGGTGAGTTCCACCGCTCAACACGCAATGCCTCGAAAAATCGGCGGAAAGTGGGGAACGGAGTGTTTTAACACTAGGTTTTCTCTGCTAACCTTGCTGTGCGCGAGATACAGCGTGAAGCTGATTTTATAAGTTGTTTTTCATGTTCTCGCATGTTCCGCATTTAGTACAGTAGAGACACTTCACTATCTACTTACATTTAAAAGGTAAAACGAGTTTCTATTGCATATTTATTTCCTTCATATTTTAGATATTTTTGTGATTGTGAGCGATTTCGGTTAAATGTCAGCGAGTCAGGAAATTGAATGCTATTAGATATTACTGTAGAGATTTGCATTTTCTACATTAAATAAACAATTCTCTAGTCGTGGCGCAGGAGCATAAGCGTGCGAATCTAAGTGCAACAGGTCGTGGGTTCGATCCCCACTTAAAGAAATTAAATATTTAATATTCTCATTTCTTCGCTCTGATGCCGAGGCAAAGTGCGGCGTTGAACTCCGCCACTATCCACTATCTCTACTATCCAACGCAACCGCGGATAATATAAAGTGCGGATACGGCGTGAAGCTTGATGAATAAGTATCAATAACAGCTACTACTATGGCAATAGTTGTTATAGAGAGATTAAAATGAAAAAGAAAGTGTTTCTTTTCTCATTTTATTTCTTTGTTGGTCGTCACTGTAAATGTGTTTTAGCAACGCACGTTCAACTAATTATATTATCCAGATGCACTTAGACCAAACGTACCAAGAATATTGAATTAGTCCGACTTCTAGAATCCCTTCTACGGTTAAAAATCCATTTACGTTGTTTCCGTTCCCTGGAGCTTTTCATGATATAAATATATTATATTTTTCCAAGAAAGTTTATTCGAAATATACTTTTTAATATTACAAACTAGCTTTTAGGTTACTTCAATCGAATTCTAAAAATTCTGCTGTTAAGTGATTGACTGTTGACGTAAATGTAATAGCTATTAATTAATTTTATACTCGAGGCGGCTGCTAAATTGATATTACGGCATAATATTTTACATACAATGTCTGAAAATAAGTGGCTACTCTCAGTATAATAAAGATAATATTTTATTTGTACATAAAATGTTGGTAGGTTACTTGTATTTTTTAGCTTCACGCTGTATTTCGCACATAGCAAGGTAGGTAGAGAGTACCTGGGAACCTCGTGTTAAGACATTCCGTTCCCATAAAGGCACTTCCGCTCCTCACTTTCTGCCGCATTCTGGAAGCATTGCATGTTGAATGGCGGAACTCAACGCCAATCTTTGCCTTAACGCCAGGGCGAAGAAATGAAAATATTATATATTTCATTTCTTCAAGTGGGAATCGAAGCCACAATCTGTTATGTTTACAGTCACACGGTAGTGTCTCTGCGCCACGACTGGCCTAAATTATCAATTTCGTTTAATCTTACTTACTTATTTACACCTATTGCTTACTTAAATTGTCCAACAGTACCTTCGCTACCTCTGCGAACTGGACTGGATCCATCCAGAGGATGAGAACCGCCAGTTTGTTCTATCATATTGCCTTGCTGATGGTAACGTGAAAATTGGTGAGATACCACGACGAAATTCGGGCATACGTGAAGGCAAATTCTTGAAGTCCATGCGGTTGCAAACACCGGAGTCCGATCCTAATTTCCCTACTTACTATACACCAGAAAGATTTTATATTGGTAGGTATATTCATACATCATGAAACTAAAATGTTCTGTTTTTATAGAAATAAATTATTAATATAACATTAACAAAACGAAACAAAACGTTTCCATAATGACTAGTAGCTGCCTGCAACTTTATAATTGATATTTGCGGGCAAATGGCAGAGAAAGATAACATAGCACCAAGACACTCGGTTCTCCATTTTCTGCAATGTGTGTATTTGCATCTCAACGCTACTCTTTATGTTACTGGAGCGGGAAATGAAAATTTATTAAAAATAATGACTTCCCTGACTGAATACCAATCCATAACCATCGAAATTACAAATACTGCATTATGCCAAGACAGCGTAAATTTTTAATTATTTTATTTTCATGCATTTTCATGTTATATATTGTTATATTGTTTATAGGCATAGGGAACCTAGTGTTAAGACACTCCGTTGCCCACTTTCTGCTGAAATCTGGAGGCATTGCGTGTTGAGTGTCAGAATTCTATGCCGCTCTTTGCCTGGACACCAGAGCGAGGAAATGGAAATATAAATTTAAGTAAATATTTCATCCCCTCGAGTGGGGATCGAACTCAAAACCAGTCGGTTTTACAGTCACACTTTGTGCCTTAAATAAAATAACTACTATTTTATCCAAATATACTGAGTAAAACATTATTAAAAATTAAAAGAAAAATATATATCTATAAAGACATAAAAATATATATAATGATTATACCTATATATAAAACTAAAAGGTTGTATTAATTATTATCTAATATTTCGCAATCGCGTGCGCTACAAAATAAATTTGTACGTACGTAGGTAATATACTTCCTTTTACGATTTGAAATGGGACCAACTAAAATAAAGCTTGGTCGTTTCCGTCCTAATTAGGGTGTGACGTCACATGTTTTACTCGTTAGGCACTCGTTATATTTGTCTGTATAGAGCTACAAAACAAGTGGTCTCTTTTAAAGATTCAAATCTAATAATATTTAAACAATCGTTAACACGCTATAGATACTTTATATTGTGATGGCTTTGAGCTTATTAATAATTTAGCTCTTCATTATTAAAGTAAAAAAATTAAAAAAAAAATCAAGACTATTGTAAATACTTTTTTATCTCCTTTTCGATTCAATTCGATGTTAGAAGATTGTATTTAAAATACTGATATAGGGGAGAACTGGGTAATTACAGCCCACTAAGGGCAAATGGTGATGAAAACATGACAAGTTTTTTTATCGTTATTGGAATATAATGTGTCAAAATATAAATAAATTATTAATTATTAAAAATGTGGGGGCTATTAGAAGTAAGTGAGGCTTCAATGATCCCTGATCACGATTTTAGAAAAAAACTATCATGATCGACTTTTAACTACATTTTTATTAATGACATAAAAACGTTGACTATATTAGTCCTCTTTTATTCAAGCTTCACGCTGTATCCCTAACGGAGCGCCAAACTCTATGGTCTCTGCATACCCCTTTCGCCTTTCATTACATATCATTTCTTCGCTTGACACTAAGGCAAAAGCCCAGCGTCGAGTTCCGCCACACAACACACAATGCCTCGCAAAATCTGGCTGAAAGTGGGGAACGGAGTGTCTTACCACTACATTCCCTCTGCCTTCCCTGCTGTATGCGGGATAGAGTGTGCAGCTGATTTGATTAGCTTTTTTTATATAGGTGCAATTATCCCCGTTTTCAAGCATCGGTTCAAGATAGTTGGCTGCGATTTATTCGTGTATAGATATATGAGTGCGAATCCGGAGAAATTTCCACAAGAGGTTATTGACAATGTACGCAATTACCACATGCGGGAGGGCAACTTGAAAGACGAATTAGAGGTAAGAATATTGAAGCTAAACTGTGTTTAAGAAATAAATAAATGTTTATGCGTGTACATAAAAAAATAAACAAATCAGTTTGAATATCAGTTTTTTTTATTACAGTTTTGTTTTAGTACAACTTACCTTCATATTATTAACAGGAAGCGTTCAGAGAGGAACAAGCTGCGGAGACGAGAGCTCAATTGGCTAAGATAGGTCAAGCGGCCGTAGCTGAACCGAATGCTATGGAAAAATGCTTAACTGCTCTCAACGTTGAAGGCAGCTTGTCGCCGCCGAGAGCCTCCACTCCACCCATGACCACTGATCGTATATCCTACGATGACAGCTTGCGTGCTATCAGATTGAGGTGAAATTCTCTATAAACTATTCAATACTATACTAATTGAGGCGTCGTGGCGCAGGGACACCAATCTGTGATTGTAACGTGACGGTTGTAAGATTCTGGGAATGAATTATTATTAATTAATATTTTCATTTCTTCGCTTTGATACCAAGGCCAAGCGTGACAGTTTCAGTTCTGCTTCTCAACACGTGATCGCGTGAAGTATTAAGTTGAAATTCATATAAAATTTTAAAAGCAAGCTTATTGGGCAACGCAATAAAAAGATCACATATAGTTATGAAATTTGACACGAAATTAGAACTTACAACAAAAATAAGGGAAAAAATCCGAAAAGTAAAAATTTATTGATATTTCATAAAAAAAAACCATAACACTTATATTTGTAGTTAATTTCATTCAAAATGTGTGCATTTGTTTATCAACTGTTATAAGTTGAAATTCATGTTGACCTACATTCCTAAAATTAATTTAGAAGCCTCAGGGGGGCGGACTCGCACTTAACCAGTTTTTTTGTCTTATATATTTGTTATTATTATAATATTTGTTCTTTTTTTCCTTTTCGTAGCAAGCCGAAATGCGACACCGTAACGCCACTGAGAGGAATACTAAAATCCGGTGCGGCTCGCGACGACCACCAGAAAGTGGTATGCTTCAGCGGACCTGCAGTCGGTGACAGAACTGAAACAAAACAGCAAGTAGATCTATCGTCAGATCAACCGCGTTTTCACGCGGAAGAAAACTTTTGCGATAAATATAAGGATTCGGTGCGTAATGGAATCAAGTTTACTTTTTACTTAGTTAAAGTTTAAATATTTGATTTGAGGTCGTCTTCAGTACAAAAATTCTGGGCACGGCTGTGGATTCAATATCCATTGGAATTAATTATTTTCATTTTCTCTTTCTAGTACTAAAACAAAGCGCAGCGTTAATTGGTTAGTCCAATTAACAGAGAGAGTGGGCAAAATAGTGTTTTGGTATTAGTTTTCCTGTACCTACCCTACCGGTTTGAGCTTCCAGCTACAGGAAACTAGAAAAGAGGATCATTAAATGGCATTCCTAATTAACGCAGTAATAAAACAATTTGTTCAAAATGTAAAATTTACATAATACTTTAAATATTTTCTAGAAAAATATAAATAAAACCATTTTAGTGTCTATAATGCATTTTAAACCTGTGTGTACATATATAATTATATTTGATTAGGATTCAAAAGAACGCGCCGAGCGTCGCACTCGAGGCGTATGTGCGTACGATCTCATCCCAAGTAAGCAAGAGCAGAGTCCGGGTGACGAAGGTTACGAAAAGCCCAAACTACCAGGTTACCTCGGGACTTATGATGTCGATTGTAAAAAGGTATTATGCAAAAATATTTTAAATATTTTACTCGAACTTTTTTTTAAATAAAATTAGTAATTACTAATAACTTTTCTATCACTTCAGGTACCAGAATATATGCGTCTCCAGCCAAATGATTTTAATAAAATAAAAGAGCTTCGACGAGATGTCCCTGTAATTTCTCCAGCAGCAGCGCGTCTAGCCAACTATCCTCAAGAGCCAGGGCCGCCCGTACAGACCTGCGTAGATCCTCCTGCACCTTTGGGACCATGTAGAAGGAAAAAAGAAGATGTTTCCTTTGCTTGCCCCCACGTGGAGCCGGAACTGCAATGTTGAATTTTTTGTGAATGTGCTGACTGATTAATTCAATTACTTATTGCCCATTCCTATTTAACTATTAGTAAAATTTATTAAAATATAAAATTTTTTTTATTGTTTTAATAATCCATCTCTCATATTTTACGGGATAGGTTATATTGTCTCTATAAAAAACTATACTGGTAGGTGTTTGCTGATGTCTTAAATCAAATCACCTTCACTTCAATCAATCAGGGTGGGCAGAAGGAACCTGGTGTTAACAGATTCTGTTCCCCACTTTTCACCGTATTCTGGAGGCATTGTATGTTAAGTTGCGGAACTCAACACCGCTCTTTGCCTCAATAAATTTAAATAAATATTTTAAGAATTCATGCGCAGCCAATTTATTATGTATTTAGATGCTTAACATTCCAAAAATATAAAGACCAAAAGACCAAAAATATAAATCCAAAATTAATTGAAAATACTGCCAAAAGTTAGAAAATTACCAAATGTTAGAAATTTCAAACAAACTATGAAGCGGATTTTCTTAATCATTGTTCTTATGATTACGTCTCTTTCAATTAATAAAAAAAACCCGATTTCAAACAATAAACTACTTAACAATAAACAATAAATTTACTTAACATAAAGTAAAACGTACTTTGATTTTTTTAACCAAAAATAATTAAAGAAAGATTTTATAATTTTCGGTCAAGTCGGTGTCAAGTAAATGCTACAACATCACTACAATATCAACTATTACTAAGCCTGTTCGGTTTAATTGGCCTAACTTGGCCACTTGGCTTAACTGTGATCTTTCTATGAAGTGACAGTAGTATCCATTTCCTCTAAAGCGGTTGGAAGTGACAACAGAAATAGTGACGTGCTGCTAGTTTTAGATCTTGTAACTCTTATTATTACTCGCATACTAAGCTTTTCATTCAAGTTAAATATTTACTACTGCCTGAAGTGCACGTTCTTCCGTTATCTAAACAAACTAATTCTATTCATTTTTCACACTTTCGTTCTATTTCCATCCTTTTTTGTCCTTTCGAAGTTCCATGAGAAAACGGCATTTCAATAGCTTTTTATCCGTTGTGCACATTCTTTCTGTTATTATATGTATTCTGTACTTTTTCTTTTTTTTCTTGTGTGGTACATAAATAAATAAAAAAGACAACACAACACAAATAACATTTTAATGTTTAAAAGCTAAATATATCTAATAATAAACCCAACTTATTATATGAGAAATTTTTCAATGTTATTAAAATTCAGCTTTTCATTCAGCTCAATGCCATTGCTATTTACTTCTAAAACCGTCAACTCCAGCAGTTTGTTGTTATTTTATAATTGGGCGACTGTGGGAATTCACAAGAGCAGACAAAGGTTATATGAACATCATAGTAAGAAAACATAACCACACCGAAACATATATTAATTATGTAAGGAACGTGGAGGCCAGTCGTGGCGCACGGGCACAGTGTAAAATCGACTGGTTATGGGTTCGATCCTCACTCGAGGAAATGAAATATTTATTTACATTTATATTTTCATTTATTCGCTCTGGTGTTGAGGCAAAGCGCGGCGTAGACTTTTCTCTTCTTAATTATCCTCCTTTTAATTATATATAGGTAAATGATTTACCCTAACTAGATGAAAAGAAGCATGAGCTAGTGTTTTTTACTTATGATATTTCATAGATTTTTTAAAATGAAAAGACGGCAAAATTTATATGATGATGTAAATAATGGTCACCCGAAAGTAGTATATTGGTTTAGTGCTAGTAACTTATTATTGAATAGTAATTAAACTAAATGTATGATTTTTAGAACACCAAATACGAAAATTGTTCAATTGTGAGTTGTGTTGAGGAGATGAAATATTTACTTCAATTTATATTTCCATTTCTTCGCTCTGGTGTCG
>DWAP01000626.1:0-19900 GCA_018230625.1 Heliconius eleuchia
GAGTTCTGCCACTCAACACGTAATGGCTCCAGAATTCGGCAGAAAGTGGGGAACGCAGTGTCTTATCAGTAAGTTCCCTCTGCCTACCCTGCGTGAAGCTGATTTAATTTTTTTTAAGTGTAATATATAGATCAGGCGAAAGAACTCGCGGGCATTTGCTAGTGATCCTATAACAGCCTTTGGTGTTATCGAATATCTTTTAACTTGTAATATTCTTAAGCTAGGCTATGATTGTTCAATAAACTGCCAACTCATAAGTATTAAATGGCCTTATAGTATACGTAATAATTTGTTCTCGTTTTTGTTTCATAAAAATGGAATCTTCATTTGGCTGCGTGCCTCGATCCATTATTTCAAATAAGATATATAGGTTAGGCGCAATCCCGCGGCTCGGGCGGGCCGAGGGGATAAACGAAGTTACGACGAGTCTTCATTTAGAATGATTTATATTAAATTCATTTAAGATATCGTGAGTCTGTCGAAATTGGGATGCTGAAGGAAATTTAATAAGGAATACATTTTTTTTCCTTATATAAATTAATATTATATAAGGAAATATTGTAGATTATGGTAAAAAGTTTAGAGATTAACTGACATTATCCATAATTATAATAATCGTAATAAGTAAACTTTGACGGGCCTGTAATGTAATGTCATATTGTAAGAAATTGTATTTCAAAATTTGTACTCACATTGAATGCATATTTTGTTTCTGAATATGATATGTACATATATACTAAAATAATTAAATACAATATTTTCCATATTAATACTAAGAAACTAAATAATACTAAGATAAAAACGGGTACGGATCAATTGTATAGTATTAAAATGTTGTGCTATAAAAATGTATTAAAAAAAAAACTAAAAAGGCAATTGATTAATTTACCCTCATCGATCTACTTACTCGTAAGAAAATTATTGCAAATAAAAAGGTGACAACGGTTCACCTTCCCAACAAGTCCGTAAAGGGTCACTAATTTGTAATTTGCTGCTTTTACATTCGACAGAATCGCCCAACAGCCTGCGATGTATTACCGCCTTTACTGCGCTCTCGGACAATGATAATAAACCTTGCTAATTGCTCGTAAAACTACTGAATTCAAAAAAGTACCATGAATATTACATGAACTTTTTTAGATTACGGGCTTAATATCTTGGTAACTAAATATTTTTGCATTTGCAAATTCGATTTCTTTACTTAAAACGGGTCACGTGACATGCTTACAGTATTGTCCTTATATAGCCTGAAAATTGAAAGGTGCGTGGGGAACCGAGTGTCTTGACTCTTAAGGTCACTCTGCCTACCCTGCAATGTGCGGATGCTGAATAAAGTATGAAAGAAAAAAAAAGCAGCAACTTTTAAGACCGAGTAAAAAGGGATTTTGGTATATTAGGAAAGTTGTTTTTCAATTGTCTTTGAGTCTCATCGATTTTCTCTTACGATAAATTATATTTTCATTCTGGAGTCATATCAATTATCAATGTCTAAACCTTCACAAAATTTGTAGCTACAGATGTATTTATATAATTCAAGAAATCAATAACTTAATACATTCCAAGTTCACGTCCTTCACAAGCTCTGACTATTTAGGGACGGAATGCTCAGTGACTGAATTAATTTAGCTTTACTTGTTTTATGTTTATAGCACGGTGCTATAGGTCTATACCTATTTGTACCTACTTGTACTTAAATATTTTACTCGCAAAGGTGCTTCGTCATTCGTTACCTCTTAATTCCGATAATATGGATATACTTTTTACTGTTACACTTTCAAAGTATTCCAGTTAATGTTTTCTTTGTATTGTATTGTAGTTTAATGGGAACGGAGTGTTTTAGCACTCGGTTCTCTCTGCCTACCCTGATGTGTGCGGGATACAGCGTGAAGCTGATTTTTAATTGTAATGCTGTATAGTAAATAGCTGTTAATTTAATATATTGTTTTGATTTCACAAGTTAAAGTTACTTATAAATATGTATATGTAAAGTATATTTATTGAACTGAAATTTGGAAATTAAGAAATTCAACAACTCTCATAATAGTTTATGAATAGCAGCTATTTTGTTTTTCATCTTCACGCTTTATACCACACCTAAGTTGCTGACTTGGACAGAAAGATCCCAGTGTCAAGACATTCCGTTCTCCATGTCTCGCACTTTAACTAATAGAGCGTGGAAATTAAAATATAATCATTCTCTCGAGGATGGAACCCTAAGCGTTTACGCTGGCGCTGTCCCAATGTGGCATGTGACAGTATCTAATATTTGTAAATTTCAATAAATATCATTGTAATTTTGTTTTAACACAATGAATACTGGTAGAAAGTAGCTAAATTAATATTTCATCATTTTCCAGATGCAAATTCATTCCATCAAACATCCAAATGGATCGACGACGTGCGCACCGAGCGCGGGTCGGACGTCATCATCATGCTGGTGGGCAACAAGACGGATCTCTCTGACAAGAGGCAGGTGTCCACGGAGGACGGCGACCGCAAGGCCAAGGAGCTCAACGTTATGTTCATAGAGACGAGTGCTAAGGCTGGATATAATGTGAAACAGGTAGGTTTTTTTTACTTAACTTAGCTTCACGCTTTATTCCTAGTGGGGAAGTCATAGAGAACGGAGCGCCAAACGCTACGGTCTCTACGTACCTCTTCCCCCACGTACCCGACTATCATCAACCTCTTCATACATGTCCTCCGGGGGTCCTCATGCTTTTTATGTGACCTTCCTCCAGTATCTTTGATACTGTGTTTTCGGTCAGGTTTAGGTCAACCGAGATCTCCCCGTCTCTTTTTTTATTAATTATTTAAATTTTTTTTCCGTAAAAGATTGGTACGGCACTACGTTTTTTGACGACCTTGTCTTTGGTGGTTTTATTTTATAATCTGCGAGTCTGTTTAGCACTTGGCACAGACGGATTTTTTATTCTATTCTGATTAACATTACTTAAAATATTTTTAATTTTGAAACGAATGTCAATTAATTAAAAAGCTATAGCTACTTTGAAGGAACAACACTTTGTAATATGTTATTTTAATATATTGTTATATTATATTTATGTTCTACTGGTCGTAGATTTAATGAATATCGAACACTTTCCAGTGTTTATTTCCATAAGACTATCGAACTCAATGTTGTATATAAAACTAACTCGACACTGTTAAATGGTTCTTGAAGTTAGGGTCTTATCTTATCCGCCTAAGGAACATACGGCGTTGAACTCTAGCCATAACATTCTAAACGTTGCGTCAGGGCCTATGGAGCTCTACGTTTAACATGAGGTCAGCATTATAGAACCAGATACAGTTTGTTTAGCTTGGAACACTTTAAAAATAACATCCTGCCCTTCTACTGTGCGGGTACTACAAAGATATTAACTAGTATCTCTTGATATACAGCACGGTCGACGAGTCTTTGCCACGCTGATGTTAGCTGCGAATTGCTGGGTAGATTTGATTTAATGACCTTTTTGTTACTTTTCATTATTTTTGTACAGACATATCGGCCGTACTGTACTTGGGGTCGTAAAATGCATTAAAAAATAAATAAATAAATCAATCAGCTTCACGCTGTTCTTGTACACAGCAGGGTATGCAGAGGGAACCTAGTGTTAAGACACTCCGTTCCCCATTTCCACCGAATTCTAGAGGCATTGCGTGTTGAGTGGCAGAACTCAACAATGCGCTTTGAGACACCAGAGCGAAATATAAATTTAAATAAATATTTCATTTCTTTAAGTGGGGATCGGACCCACAACCAGTCGCTTTTATAGTCACACTTTGTGCCCCTGCGCCCCGACTGGCCTCTATTCTAGGTAAGTTGCATTAGTTCTATGCAAATATGTTAGGCGAACATAAACACTACATAATGTTTTATATCAACAATTCAATAGAAATTATGATAATGCTGCCTGTATTTTTTATTAAATTATGCTGGGGCAAAAAAACTTATTTGCATAGGATTCTCACGTAGTTAATTGAACCTAGTAAAAGGTCAATCCTCCACATTGTAATTACGAATGTATAGGGGTCATAGATTTGAGACTTTGAATTAGAATCTTAATATATATGTTCTGTTCTACATATAAATGTATCAATTATTAACAAATTTTCAGTTATTCCGAAGAGTAGCCGCCGCGCTGCCTGGCATGGACTCGGCTGAGAGCAAGCCACCGGAAGACAGTATCCTTTTTCTGATATATATTTTTACACGGATTTATATATAAAACATGTATATTATATATTATGTGGGTATTCGTAACATAAACACTTGATGACGTCACGCAGTCCATACACGCACTACACGATTACATTAAAATGTATTTTCATTTGAAGTATAAAGTGACTAAACAATACTTGAAACTTTGATTGAAGCTCATTGTAACCATTAAAAAAACAATATTTTGATGTATTTATGTATTTTTTTATTTTAAAAAAATATAAATGATTTATTTTAAAGAATATGACTTAAAAAGATGTTTGTACGATTAATGTTTAAAGTGTATTTTTTATTGTTTTATATTATAAATACAGTAGTAGTTATAAATACTTCTAGTTATCGTTTAGTCACTTTTACTTTGAAACCAATATGTTTGAATTTATCTCGCTATGAAGTATTACGGCTTGTTTTCGGCATTGCAGTTTGATTGTAACCTTCTAAATGGTTTTTCATTTGGGTGTGCATACGTTTGTGTGGAACTAACTAAACTATGATTTTATATTGAAAATTGTTTATTTATATGTATTAAATATCACTTTCATTTAAAATTTCAATGTGAACCGAAATATAATTAATAATGTATGGCAAATATTTTTTTTTATAAGCTCATTACATCAAAACACCTAACAAAATTATATTTATTAAAAATAGGACAATTAGACTAAATAATTTACATCTATTTGTTCTATATAATAATAAATTAGACATGTTTCCAAACGTTTCGGCACATTCTAACGGTGGTATACTAGTGTAGTGTCCCGGACTCGCCTGGGTGGTGGTACAAGCTAACCCATTGTAAGTAACTCAACATTACTAATATGTATCGTATTGTATTTGTAATGTACGCTTATTTTTATATTTGCACTTATATGCTTTACGTAGACTTGATAGTTTCATTATTTATTCGCTTTTTTATCAGTTTTTTCAGTTTTAATTAAATTATAAGGGATATATGAATTTGTGAAATACGATTAGCCAACATATTAAAATTCATATTTGTTAGTAATAATTCCAATATAAATGACCAAAAATGTACAATATATAAATATAATAAAATTATGTATTAAATGTGTCTAAAATGTTCTAATAATTTACTGATAATATTCAATATTTTGAAATTTTATTATCTAATAAAATTTAATTAAATACTCAATTTAAGAACAATTTATTCAATAAAATATTATTTTTAATTTTGATATTGAAAAACAAATTAAAGCCACCATTGCGTTAACTTTGATTTTTAAACTTCGCATGTTGCATGTCTTCATAAAACCATTTATTTGCTTGATTTTGTTTAACATCTGTATAATTAACCGTTAAGAAATATTCATTGATTGTATGATATTTTTGTTTTATAATCTTTGTCTTGTATCTTATCTGTTAGCTTCTAAATATGAACAGCTGGATTACTTTTCTTACCTAAATATTCCTACTCGTAACTTAATATGTACGTACAACATTATAGTGTTTCTATAAATATATTTCTATTTAATGATATAATTTATCTGTATCCCAATAATGTCTTTGTAAATAATTTTAAATTGTAAAGGAATTTTTATTACAATGTTTAAAAACACGCTGCCTTCTAAACGCTATTGCTCTACGATTAAATCAAATCATACTACTAGATCATGACTAGTATTAATCCAAGCACCTATAGAGGATAGAAAATAACATCCTGGCCGTCGCGTCGCAGTGGGTTGAATGCCACGCGTTTTAAAGTGTTTAGGTTTCTAAAAAACTTTAAAGCAAATTACAAAGACATTATGCGGACATAATACGAAAACAATAAGCCCTTCCCGTAGTTACTTTAGTTATTTTCCTTAATGACGTGTTCAGTGCACGAGGTGATCCTGCGACAGGCGCCCGGCGACAGCAAGGAGCCGGACAGCAGCTGCGCCTGTTAAACATGAACAAAATGTCGGAAATATATCGTAAATATGTTATTGTCACGTTTAAAATTATATTTGTAAGCTATTTCTCGTTATACTGGGATTTTGTTAACTTTTTAAAACTTTGTATTTATTATTTCAATACCGATTTATCAAGTATAATGAAATTATTATTATTATCAAATAAGAATATAATATTGGGAAAAATCGAAGGTTTTCGATAGCATTTTAGCAGAACTTGTTCAAATCTATTTTAAAATGTCTATAACATTTATGAAGGAAAAAAAATGCTAAAAACATCTTAATCTAGGTCAAATGCAGAAAGATGATTTAAGATGAAAATCAATGGAATCCAGGAAGAATAAATAGCTTTCTTTTATATATTTTAAATGTGACATCAATATACTGTAATGATACATTAATGTTAAGTTAGCGATGTTTGTTATTTTCACGCGGAAGCCCATGTATGATAAAAACTAGGCAAAAATCGTATTTTCTTAAAACAATGACGTGCTAACAAATTAAAACCTTAATCTTAATCTGTTCTTCATTGACAGTGAAAGTAACAAACATTGTATCTGTATGTCGCCTTGAATGATATCCTATATTTATGTAATACTTCCATATTAATACTAGACGCGATTTTAACGTTAATGAAATACGAAACAACCCTTACTAATATTTCCTTATATTTTTTTCCTGAATTATAGAAAATTAAACAAACTGTTTGCTGTATTTAAATATTTTAAAAATTTAAAAAAAAAAAAGAAAACAATTTATTTCGTCCAAAATGCTCAATAGAATTAAGTTGTTTATACAATCATTCACGGTGACACACAGATTCAACATACTGCTGTGCTTTTGTGTGTGTGATATTAGATTTTAATGTGAACATTCAGCTTCAAATGCACAACCGTGCTTAAAGTATAAATTTTGTAGAATATTCTGGATATACCTGCTTTATTTATTAATATGATTACTTTATTTAATTTAAAAACTTTTTTATTACATACATTTTCATGAAACTCAGTATTGACATTACCTTATGCCATAAACTTTCTACATTTATAATATATTTTTTTAATGCTGCCCTTATGTTACATACTTCATGTATTTTTAAAATATAGTTTGCTGTCTATTTATCATTTTATTTTTATTTTAAAAAATAATTATTTCTGCATAATTTCTTTATATAAAGCGGGTAGCTAGAATCTCTAAATAGCATTTTACAAAAAAATTTATTTGAACTTAAAACACAGAAGCACGCACCAGAGTTTGCTTGTGACATCATCATGAGTCTTTAAGACTGAGGCATAGCTCTATAGAATTATTATGTAAAATTAATTTTGAATTTGTCAGGGTGATCTTAAAGCTATATTAAAACGAATTACACACTCAATATACTTAATGAATGATTATTAAAAGTTTATATAACATTCTGTATTGGTAGCTTTACTATCATTTTAATATTCAATGTTACCCTGTCGAATTTAATATTAAAATAACCTCTATTTTACATTAAAAACCATTTTTTTTATTTAAAATTTATTTCAATTTGTTCCTTTATTTCGATATTGATATGAATTAAGTGCATAGTGACATAATCGAATGTAATATATATATATGTGGTTTAGGGGCCATCCATTAATTACGTCACATGAATTTCATAATTTTTAGGGCCTACATCCTTGTGACAGCTGTTCACTTTTGTGAGTAAGAAATCCCCCCATCTTAGTGTTTCATTCAAAAATTGTTAGTCCCGAAATGATGCTTGCTTATTATATTTTGAAATGGGTTGTCCTCCCCCTCCCCTAGTCACACTTCGTTGACCCCCTTCCCTTCTCTTAAAGTGAGACATTTTATGTATGGCCCCTTATTAACGACGATGGGCGTATAGTTTTGCATTTGAATTTGTGCAGATAGAGTGAATGCGCTGAGCGTGTGATTTAGTTGGGGCTACTCTATGGCTGTATATAACACGGTCGTTGTCACTTTTAGTTTTTTGTTTATTTTAATAACCGGCATATAATATTTATAAGCTCTTTTGTTTTTTAGAGATTTTTGTGACAAAGCGTTACAGCAAAACTAAACAACTAACTAAACTATCAAAAATTTCGAGGAAGTTAATTATTCCATCTTCTCACTCTGGTAACAATTGCTATTGCTGTGCTAATTTACTAATACATATTAATATTTGGTACTTAATGAATATAAAACTTCTTATATTTTTTGATTGAGCAATTTTAAATTTAATTTCAGAAGGTGACACGGCCCATGTACATTAGTATTATTTATTTACTTTAGTGCTTAAGTATGAAAACTTATGATTCTTATATTTTAACAAAATTTTGTAGTTGGTGAATCGTCACTGCTAGCTTAATGGGGTTTATATGACTTTTGTACTGTATTTAAAATTGCCATTCCAGCTTATGAATGAATTAACTATTGAAAATAAAGTGTTTGAGGAAATTGTGTCAAATATAGGCACAATCTCCAAACAACTTCTTACTTATAGAATATTATTAATTTAATCAGCAATAACACGTTTAATATACATTATAGTTATCTAAATTGCAATTTTTTATACCATAATGTTAGGTGATATTTTTTTGATTAATGAGATTTATATTTTTAAATTAATTTTTATTTTCTTATCATTATATTATAAATTACTTTATTTAATTCAAATTATATTAATTATTATAACATTTTTTCCATTTTATATGCAATGTACATACAAGGCATATGAAATTGTTACGTACGTTAAACATTGAACCATGTATTAAAAAAAAAAACAATATGGACGCACATTCACACACATTTTTTTCATCATCCATTGAAAATGTGCCTTTAGAAAACAGTGTCATATCTTTAATGTATTTAGCGCGTGTTTTATTGGTACAATGCTTAATTACGTGCATAACATATTCGATGCTATATTGATTCGATACTTTATGGATCTATAATTTGTAGTTTAGACTCTCAAATATGGCATTGAATTGTTGTCTGTGGAAATAAAACTGCGGTGTCAATTTTATTTGTAAATAGCCGTATCTCACGCTGATATTTTGAATAAAAATCTTAAAACACTACTCATGTTTTTATTCCAACTTACAATTTAGTTCCCTTGAATTTTAATTAAATTTCACACATCACATTTAACTTTTATTGCATTTATATTAATTGACGCTTAAAAATATCTAACTTTAACTTTTTACTTTAAAATAATTTTTCAAGCCTTCTCTTATTCAAATAATAACTTCGATTATAAAATCTACATAACCTTTTTTTAATTTAGTACACAATCAGTTTATATTTCGCCACCCCTTTTATACTTATAATTTTGTCTTTTTTAAATCACTTATGTATGATTCTTTAGTTTTCAGACAAAGTATTTGAGAAGTGAGGTGAGAGTTATTTTAAAGTATTACGGACGTACGTATACTTTATAAAAAGTCATGTTTTGTTTTTAAATTTAATTTTAATATCATCAATCAATTATCAATAATATAGTTTACTTGTCAATTAAATTGAGTACAATTAATATTTCTATACATTTTATTTACCGATTCAAAAGTAACATCCTTAACTCGAGTAACAGCTGTTGATCTCCAAACTCAGTCTCCAATGGGCTCCGAGCAGGAAGGCAACGAGAGCGGATGCGTATGCTGAATAATACCACCCTCCTCATTACATACCCTTGCCCCCCCATTCCCCCCGCACCGCTTTCGAATACTTACGTGCCTGGCGTCATACAAAATATTATTATATAGGCTAGTGTTGCTAGATTTAATTTATTACCGGAATTAATGAATAGTTGAATCGAAATGTTTATCACTTAATTATGCGGCATTCATGAAATTTCTTATTATAGAACTTTAACGTGTATTCACCAGTTTTAAAGTTTCTTCTTTCTATCTTTATTCATCTGTACTTGTTGTAGCGTTAGAATATTTAGGCATATTTTTAAAAAAGGGCGTCTGGCAACACTAGTGTGAAACGAGAGTTCAATTTGTGATATGCGAATGGGTTCCGATAGGTCAAAGGAATGTACTGAAGTGTGCTTAATTTTGTCATTACTATAAACGTCTCTTAGATTGTTTTGCGTAGTTTAATTTTACAATTTCAATGTGGTGTGAAAATATTGAATACGATCGATATATACAAATACGATTGTAAGTGATTGTGATATTTTGCAGTAGCTTATAATTTGTACTGTTCTGTGATTTTATTATCTATCAAATGTTTTTGACGATTTTAAACCCTTTAACTTTTTAAAATTGTTTTATATTGCAATAATATTTTTTTGCCTAACAATTACGTGCCTTTTTCGATATTTATCGTGTTTTTTTTTCAGAATTACATTAAATATTATTTAAGAACTAGCGTTGTGAGAGGTACGGGATGGGGACGTAAAAATTTCACACCGCATGCCAATATCGCAGGCAGTATACACTTGAGGAATAGAAATAAACGACTGAAGAGAGTCTTGGGTTTGCAATAATAACTTAAATTAAATTTACAATAAAATCTTATAGGAGAGATAATTAGCAAATTTAAAAATGGATGTCGTACGTGTATAATTTACCGCATAGGTATACTGTCGCATCCCAGGCCCGCTCTCGAAGACGATGGCGAAGATCTCGAATTTGTACATAGTTTGTAATATTTATTTGAATTCGATCGCTTGTTCGACCCTGGCGTCGCTCTGCTAAAACCTAAGACTAATAACGTAAGAATTTAATCTTCTATAGTAATATATCGGAAGCACAATTAGTATCTTAACTTGCCAGTTGTGCTGAGTTTCTCGGCGTACGGTCATTCGAGATGGTCGAGTATTGGTACATAATACATTAGAATCTTTCTACGTACATTATTAAAGATAGTTGAGCTCACTGCCGTTGTAGTTCAGATATTCCTTTTACATTAGCTAATATTGAGTAGACACGTGTTTCATGTTACAGTATTCGAATAAGCGAATATAAAAGTTTTTATAGTGTTTTATATGCAATAATACTATAGGGGTTGACTACGAGCGAGCGTTGTGAGTTGTGACGCAATGTGCAATGCTTTAGCTTCGTCAATAGAAACGTTGTTTTACTGTAATTTGGAATTAGCATAATGTTCCGGATAATAAAAGCATTTTAAATACATATTGTCTTTTATTTCTTTAATAAATAACTTTTAATTTTTTTTTGGTCATGGTGTCAGGTGGTCTAGATAGTCTCAGATCTGTATCAATTGTCCATAAATTGGTAAAATGGTAAATCAATCTCACAACTGTAATAACTTTCATATATTTCAAATATTTTATATTTGTGTGGAATACAACTTCTGTTACTACTATTGATCCAGATCAAAATATAAAAAGTACCATAGTATGGGAGAACAGAATATACAAACATGTTAACTGAAGGTAAATTTATTTATAATAAACATAGTTTACACGACCTTTTTATTATAACAGTATGAATGACAAATTTCAAATGTTTGAGCTTAAGTCTTTACAATTTTGCGTGTGAGTTTGACAAATCTACGTTCAATACAGATATTTGTACTAAAATACCTTAACCTAAATACATTTTGGAAGCCTTAAAGTAAAATATAAGAGGTAACAGTCTTAATAAGAGTATTTTACATTTTTCAACGGAGAACTTATTTTTTGTTCTGTGCTTTAATTATAATTATATTGGCAATTTGGCAATTGGATTGGATTTTCATAACGATAAGTAATTATACAAAAATTGAAAAACTATTTTGTTAAAAAGCTACACGAGTTTTGTACATAATAATTTTTAGAAATACTTATTTATATTTTTTTTGTAACCAACATTAATCATCAGTTGTGTCAAAGAATACAAACAAATTTTTTTTCTAAATATTCTTATGATAAGATATGAATATTCAAATGTTGTTTAATATATTTACCACAATATATACCTATTATATATTACATTTGTTCGTTCTTGAATTAATCTACCTGACTGAAATTCAATTTAAGACTGGGTAGGTATATCGCACATTTAAAAAACCTATTACTTGGCTAAAACAATATTTTTTTAATATTTTCGCTACTAAAAAAAGTGAAAACAAAATATTAATTCATCATTTGGCAGTATATTTTAGTGAAATAGAGTATTCTGGCACTACAATTTGAATACGAATATTAAATGTGCGATATAATTAAAGTATAAATAACCACATTATCTAATTCGTTGTAGAAATTCTTATTAACATATTAAATTTACATAATAAATAGCAATACACATGTTAAAGAGAAGTTGTATTAAGTTACTTAATTTAATTTTACAATTTAATTACAAGTGTTGTTTTGGTTTCGCGACATTATTTACAAATTAACTTATCTATTCGAGTCTTATATTAGTGTACAATTCTTAAAGATGATTAATTGTATTTTTATAAAATCTAGATTGTTCCGGTATATAAGAAATATATAAACCTGTAGAATCTGAAATTAAAATTCTATCTTAAATTGTAGAATCTTTTACTTCGTGAAAATTACATTTTGGTTCTCTAAATATTCATATTAATCTTTAAACGTAACAAGATTTGCACCAGCGCATGCTGAATGACATGTCCAAGAGGCGCGAATATTTATTTTGAACCTGTATGTAGTTTTTAACATAGTTAAATAGTGGATACTTAAGAAAGAAATACATTAAGAGGGATTCAAAACAGTGCTTCTTGGACGCTACGTTAACATTTTTATACATTTTCTCATATTCTGTATGTATTTTTTCTTAACTAGTTAGTTAACATTATTAATATTTGTAATTTGTGCATTTATACAAAAAAATCCAAATAACTGAGTGTCAAAGACAACTGGTAGAAATAATAGACGATGGCACCAAATTATAAAATAAACAGTCTTAGAGTATAACCTAAGATATGTTTGTATGTATGCATATACACATATAATATATAGGTACAAAAACAAAACCTTTATTAACTTTGGCACCTTATATATGGCAAGTAATATTTTTTATCATATTTAATTGTTTAAAAGTAAGTTCTATAATTGTATCAAAAAGTTGGAAGTATTAATAAATCTGAGAGCTTAATATATCTATTATATTGAATCTTCAATAAAAAAATATAGACAAAAAGACCAGTGAGACGGCATGTCGCAGTGCAGTTTTAACGTCGCTCGTCGTTGTTCCTACATTACCATGTACGTAAAATAATATGGTACCAGCTTCCAACAACATTTTTGGTCAAATCGAGCCATCGAGTCAAAACAAACGAGTTTATTTATTTTAAATGTTTATGATATTTTTAAAATTTTATTTTGAACGGAATTTACTCTTTATGAGAAAGTTACATGGTTCGTAGATAACAAAGGATCTTAATTTTTTTTTAAATTAATTAAAATTCTACTCCGTAAGTAGGTATAGCACGAAACTTTTAATTATTTCGAAATTTTTCTTGTTTTCCATTTTTCGCTTAAATGAGTAGATTTTAAATATATAAAACTTTAATTTTAAGATTTTAAAAATTCTAATTTTAAATATTTAAAAACCTGTCTTGGACAGTCTTAATGGATATTTTAACATTTCATTAGAAAAAGTTTATTCTTCTTTAAAAGTATTTTTTACTATGTTTATTACCGATTTAAGTAGAACGTCAACTCAATTTACAATTTTTAACATTTGAATGGAATTAATGAAAATTTATTTATTATAAAAGATTTCACTGATAAATACTCAATTGCAATATATAGGTATTACATATGTAAACTATATATATTTAAAAAAAGTTATAGCTTCGAACAACTTAAATAAATTTAGTAAACAGTTCAAATAATAGTAATTCATACACTTTTGACTACGAACATTTATTCATAAAGAACAATCCACCATATGCCTTCGGGGCTTAGAATAGACTTGATAATGAACACGAGCTTAATAAGTAGTTCACCAAGTTCAAGAACGAAAAAGCAAATTCTTACTTAGAAACAATAACGATGAACACAAGTAGCTCATCCGAATATTCACCAGTAAGTTCACCATATACTTCACCAGTAGGTTCACTTATTAGTTCACCAGTAAGTTCTATTAGTTCAAACATCGAACAGCAGCGCAATATTGTGCTGCGAGGCGCGTCGCTAGTAGTGTTCGGGGCGGTAGCGCGGCGCGTAGCTGCCGTACGCGCTGTCCTCTGAGGAGAGCGGGCCGCGACGCGCGCTCGCTGTACTGCCGCCGTATACGGATTCGCGACGTTCGTGGACTGCTGCTCCTGTGATTTAAATTGTGCATGCATATGTCGTATATGACTGTACATAGCAGGGTAGGCAGGGAGAACCTGGGAACCTAGTCTTAAGAGACTCCGCTACCATTAAGACATTTCCGTGCCGTTGACTGTATAATTATTTTCAAAAAATTCAAAAAATATTGTAAGGGCTCGATATCAATCTTGACAAAATGGATTTAATTAATTTTATTAATCTATTTTACAAAATTGGCATTATGTGGTAGACCTCATAACCACAAATGACATTTAGATGCACCACAACTAAAAAGGACAATCTGTTTCGCATAAAAAGGTTATTTCTTCATTCCAGAGCAGAAGAGCAGTTTTTTGTCTGTCAAAACGGTGAAATGAAAATAGTTTAAATATAATCATTTTCCCGAGTAGAGATTGAACCCACAAGAATCCTAGGATTTTAATAAGCATAAAGTAATATACAAATAAAAAAATACACACCAGCAGGTCCAGTTCTAACGCCATTCGCAGTAGTGGTACCATAGGCGGGGTCCCTCTGAGCGTTATGTACATTCTGGTTCATAGTGACAGTGTGCGTGGGAGGACGAAGGAGGAGAGACTGAGTGGCTACTAGCGAATTGGCCGCTTGAGTACTTGCTGCTGTACCGCTACTCTTGCTATATACTGATTGTGACCTGGAATTTAAATTATTTCGTGATAAAAGTTGTTTGGTAGACAACACTTTTAGTACTAATTCAAAATTCACTATAAAAAGAATCTTTAATAAGAGAGCCTTCTCTCTTGCAATAGATAAATATTAACGCTATAATCTTTATATATATCTATTTAGAAAACGTCTAAAAATTTTAACGTAGCAGGACCGATACGGTCCATTTTTTATACGTTTTCTAAATACGTATTTTTCTTTCCTGAGTGTGGAATAAAATTTTAAAAATTTAAAAATATTTAATATATTTATATATCTATCTACCTGCACTAGAAAGACCTTTGTTACATACAAATACATAGTAATTATTTTAAATCGCAAACATTATACCCATTCACTGTGTACACAGTAACTATGGCATTATTTACTTTATATTTTGTTTATTAAAATGGTTAAACGCTTAAGTTTGAATGTATAATATATGCTTATGAATTGAAACTGCGTTGGGGTATTTTCAACAAAATATATTGTTTTAATTTTGGTCGTAAAACGTATAAAACTTTAAGATCATAAAGAAATTGAAGCCCATATAATAAGGATAGTAGAGAATATTGATTTTCATGTTACTAACGAATTCATAGTGAGACTAGTTTCGTTTGCTTACATTACTTTTTATCTTTTAACATGCTTAAGATACACATTCATGTCAAATTATGTAAAATGGCCAAGAAACAATACTATAATTTATATTTTACTATAATATACCTTTAACTACTTAAATTAAGTTTTGAAGCATATAAAACAACTCTATACAGATCCTACATACTCCATACGTAGGTATAATCTACATTTACTTACTTTTCATAGCAATTTGGAAACCAAAATATCTCAAGACAAAAGAACATCCTAACTCAACCATACCGTGCCTAACATTAAATAATAATTACATTTGACACGAGCGTCCGTCAGACCTGTGGAGTGTATGACGAGCTGGCGGAGGCGACCTGCAGTACAAGGACTTAGTCCCCGAATATAGTGGTTCCGTAGTATCAGGTCGAGGTGCTGCTGCAGAACAGTAAGTTGGGGCGTGTCTATAATGATGTGAGGGAAACGCGGGTTTGTCCATGTCATCCATGTCTCGAGGTGATGATGCGCGGGAGTTAGAATTTACTCGCGGCCTTCGTGACCCCCACTCGTGTAGTAAGGCACAAGCGATGCCACCGCCGATACCACCCACCCAGCATACCCAGTGACTCTCCCAACGAGATAGTACGAAAGAAGGTCCTAGAGATCGAGCAGGGTTAAGCGACGGCATCTGAAATGAAGAATTGCTATGTAAAAACGTGATTTAAATAAATTAATTAATAGATGGAACTTTGATAAGGTCTTTGTCTTTTGATTGAGGCATTAAATAAAACAATTTTCCAATGTATATATTACAAGAGACTTCTCGTGATCACCTACTAAAATAAAGTATTCGAGATATCCGAGATATGCAATATATCGTTCAAAATGATTTTGTTCAAATATATTTTTTAAAGAGTTTTATTATTTAGGTACAAAATATTTAGGTCAATGTATTTACGTAATACTTTATAAATTGAACGAACTTTGTAAAACGAATTAAGGAAAAAGTTATATAATCTAATACTAATATAAAGATGAATAGTTTATTTGACGTGCTACGCTAAACTCAGGAACTGGTGATGGAATTGAAAAATTATTTTGGGCTGGATAGTTCATTTAATGTTTTGGAGCTTTAAAAATTACTATACTAGTGCTAAGCTACTGGTTGTAGGTTTATTCCCACTCGAGGAAATGAAATATTTATTTAAATTTAAGTTTATATTTTCATTTCTTTGCTCTAGTGTCGCGGCAAAAGTGCGGCGTTGAGCCACTCAACACGCAACACCTCCAGAATTCGGAACAAAATGGAGTGTCTTAACACTAGGTTCCCTCATTAAGCCTACCCACCCTGCTGTGTGCATGACGCAGTGTAAAGCTGATTTATTTATGTTTTAATGTTTTAAACGCGTCATACTTGAAACTTTTGCTAATAACGTTTTAAAAGCTAACTAAGCTAAGCTCAACGTGACATTTTTATATCATAAAACGGTGAAAAGCAAGCGAGCGCATAGGATATATATTTGAAAATAATATTAAAGAATTTATACATGGACAAACAACAAGCAAATTTAAATTGTCTAAATAATTAACGCTATTTTATCGACATAAACTATCGGTATAGTGAGAGCATTTCACACAACATTTAACACGTTCCAACCATGAAGTTATAGTTTCAATAAATTACGTTAAATAACCATATTTTGTTTTATTAATAAACATATAAAATGTTTTATAACCAAATGTATGTATAACCGTGCTATTGTAGCTCACTAACTGGCCACAGGTGCACTTGGCACAAGATAGGCAATAATAGATGGTTTGGGCTCAATCGTTATTTACGCTTAACTGGAGATACAACCGTGTATACGAGGCACAACTGAGACACCCGGATGGTTTAGTACGCAACATACACAGATTATATTTTAACTTTAATTTTAAATTTTAATTTTATATTTTAACAGTATTCAGTAAGTATGAGTTATACTTATATTATTATTGATTCAGAACCAATAATATTTTTTACTAAGCTGTTAGTTTCTATAAAACTATCGTAGATAATTGCTGACAATACGTGCAGCAAATTCGTCAACGACATCGTTTCCAATTTCAATTGTGAAGAATTCAAGAGGCTCGTGATTGCACTACATTCAACGGTACAACTCGCTCTCGCTCGCAGCAATTCACATCTCTATGCAATTCGCAATAGCAGTAAATTTTAAATGAAGGAAACTATTTACTTTCGTCCCAGAATTGGGACAATTTTTTCTTATTTTCGAAAGGAAATGAGCGTGCGATTTAAAAAACAGCCCCCGTTGAATGGGTCCTGTGCTATTTCTTCTACAGTTAGGACAATGCCGTTCTACCTGCGGTTGTATCCATTAAAATCATCTTCTTTTCATCGGACAGAGATTGTTAGCTATAATTACGACAGATATAATATTGTGGGGTAAAGTTGTTTTTACTGTACGAGAATCTGCGGTTAAAACAAGTAACCGCAAGATTCGATAACGGAAAATGGGTCATTTCACTTTTTTATTCGTATTCCTGCGCAATTACATTTAAATGTTTGCATTATTTAAAATAATATCCTCGAAATCAGTTTTAAAGAGTATGAAATTATTTTTGAGTTTCTGTCGTAAGTTTAAGTATATGTAAGTAACATTTAAGTTTGGAGAAAATTAAATAAACTGTGAAGGTATCTGTAATGTTCAGGTTTTTGTAGCCCGCACTTTATTCGACAGATGCGTAAAGAGGAACATCTGCCCGTTAAGGATTCGCTCACAAAAGGCAGGTAGTCGCGGGTGGGACGCATTGTGAACGAAGAATAGAGATCGTAGGACGCCATTGAGGATCCTATCTTCGTCCGCTAGCTGAGGAACTGTTGTCAGATACAAATATGTATTTCATGTTTTATATTGAACGACCTTGGCCGAACGAATTGAGTGATATAATTTGATTTTTAAATAAAATTTGCATTCTATATAATATGTATGTATATTCTTGTGGAATCTGTCAAATGCAACCCACGTTTTATAACTTGTACAACGGATCAAAAACTTTACCCGCGGCGAAAGGGTGTATTGAATAATTTTACATGTCTCATTTATTTCACATATGCATATTAAGCTCTGCAGTTTTTCAATTATCTTACCAAAAGTAGGGACATACTTGTAATATATATCTAGTAAATAAATTCGAAAAATAATTCCACGCTTTACTTACAGAAACAAAACTAGCAGCGCAATACGCAGTACCAACTAGTACTGGGGCGGCACCAGTCCACCTTCTTTCCATGGCCGCAAAATATGCGGCTGCCACCAGACCAGACAGTAACAGTTCTGCTCCAAGTCTCTCCCACGCTGCTACACTACTTCCTCCACCTGGTAACGACGCTGACAGGCCGCCGGCGTACCCTGGTATGCTTACACTGAAACAAGTAAAAATACATGATTTTCATACTTCATACATCAGCACTTCATACTTTGTACAGATATATTCTTCTTAAAGTTCTTTCACTTTTTTTTATTATATTTTAATTAAAATTTAATATAAATTTATTTTTTTTTAAAAAAATTTAAAAGTTGAATTTTTACTTTAAAAATTAAAATAGGTATTGGGCACAAGACTATTCTGGGGTGGGCATAGACCACCCGATCCACTTATTCCTAAGCCCATGTACATAACTTTTAGTCATTTCCATTTGTCCTCGAGGTCGAAGCCGTAGGTAAAAAAGCTGGTTATTATAAATAAATATGTAAAAAATTAAATATAACATTTTACATTCCGTAATTGGTTTGAACGAGAAATGTTGGAGTAAAGAAAATAGGTTCCATCGCAAGTTTATTTTAGGACGAGTTTTAAGTTTAATTTACTTCTCAAAGGAAATGTCTTTGCCAGTGTTTACTTAATAAATGTGCGTCTTACATACTGCGGTGTATTCTAAACACATAGATATTGAAATACACTAAATAAAAATTGGGTTTGAAGAAAAATTAAGTAAATATGCCTTTGAATAGTGATATTTATAATATTTCTTTTAAAGTTATAAACATTTATTTGTGTTTCTCTTTCTGCTACTAAAAACGCCATCTAAATTTTATAGTCTCTGCAAATGACTGGTATTATTGAAATTGTAGATCTGACTACTGACTAACTATAGAAACTGACTGACTGACTGAATAATTTTAAAAAAAAAAAATTAAATCAGCTTAACGCTGTATCCCGCACACAGCAGGGTAGGCAGAGGGAACCTAATGTTAAGACACT
>DWAP01000627.1:0-19876 GCA_018230625.1 Heliconius eleuchia
GCTTTTATAATTATTTTCACCTAAATCTACCCTCTTTTACACGAGTACGCTAACAGTATATTATTAAAATAGAATATATAATAGCTCAACACGCCAGCAATGCCAGGAGAGTTTGGTGCAAAATGGGGAACGAAAATGTCTTAAGAGGAACGGAGTTTCTTAACAGTTAGCACTAGGTTCCCAGGTTGCCTCTGCCTATCCCGGTATGCGGTATACAGTGCAAAGCTAAAAAAAAGAAAAAAAAACATACACAACTTACGAACGCCATGAAATTTACTCATCTTGCAATCGTATTCAAATCGGACCACCCAAAAGGTACTAAAGGTACATTTATATCACTCTAGGTAACTTACACGCGGACGACTTCACATTTTTCTCGCAAATAGCCGAGTGAGCAGCCCTACTTGTAATCTGCTACGGGGACCCACTGTTAAGACATTCCGTTTCCCACTATATGCCGATTTTTCGTGACATTGCGTGTCAAATAGAACTGAACGAAGAATCTTATCAGTGAAGATGATGATGTCAGAGTTGGAAACGGAAAAAAAGATATAATAGAGAGATCGAGCTAAAGAAATATAATTATGATAGATCGGCTTCTGAATCTCTTAAATACACACTCACACAATGTCTTAAATAATTTGACTCTCCGCTAAATTATGACAAACGAACAATACTAAACAATAGAAAAATATAAAGTAATTGTTATTCTAATAACACTCGATATTGATTTAGGAGCAATAAATAAAAAATATTTGCATATCACGATTATGTATTCTGTGGACGATCGATGGTTCCTATGGCAGGTATAATGGTTACACTATTACGGATGTATATCACATTTTAAAATATATAAATATATACCATGAACTTATCGTTTAAAAAATTATGACTTTCATAAAATATTTATATAATGAGTTTAAACTATAAGGCCAGTCGTGGCGCAGGGCCATGAAGTGTGATTGAAACGCGACTTATTGTGGGTTCGATCCCCACTCGAGGAAATGTAATATATATTTTTTAAATTTATATTTCCAATCCTTAGCTCTGGTGTCGAGAAGAGCGCGACGTTGAGTTACGCCACTCAATACGCAACGCCTCAAGCTCCTCAGCTCATATGAAATATGTATATTTTAAGTTAAAATTTCTTTCTTCAATATTTTTAGTTTCGATATTTTAAATAAATTTTTTAATTGTAATTACAACAATAAAAGCTGAATAATATGTAAATTTACTAAGAATTCATATATTTGTTCATGTGTAGGTTCATACATACGTACGTATGTGCAAATGAACGTATTGTTCGTGTTGCTGTTCAAATAATGTAATTACATGTCATTGACACGACGACGTACGGACGGTGGCGACGTACATTTATTATTTCTTAAGCTTCGATTTCTGCAGTTAAAAGTACCTAAACTTGTTATTTAACTCAGTGCACTTTCACTGCTGTTCGTTGTTTTTTTAACTAATATTTAAATAACTAATATTATTAACGCGTTAACGTTAAGCGTTAATTAATATTAAGCGTTAATTAATATTATTAAAAAGTTAACGCGATGATTATTGGTTCGATCTCCATTCGGTGGAACGGTTAAATTATTTAAATATTTTCAATTCTCTCCTGTCGTGAGTCACAATGCGGCGTTAAGTTGCACCACTCAACACGCAATCTCTGGTATTCCGACAATGCCTGCTATGCATGAAAAATCGTGAAGCAGAAAAGAATGTGATTATAGAAAGTGATTTATTTTCTATATTGTTTTCTTGTGACAGGGAATGTTGATTTTTCAATCTATAACCATAATATATATTTTAACATTTTTAAAATCTTATTTCACATTTAGGAAAGAAAAAAAAACTAACCGATGATTTGGCCGGTTTCCAGGAGTCTTAAGAGTCAAATTTTGCTACGTTTATTTTTTATACGTTTTCTTTTCTTTTAGCTACACGCTGTAGCTGTATCCGCCCGTGGCGGATTAGTCAGAGGAATCTGGGAACCTAGTGTTAAGACACTCCTTTCTTCACTTTCCGCCGAATTCTCAAGGAACTACGTACGCCGCCGCACTTTTACCAGAGCGATGAAATTAAAATATGAAATGTTTCAGTCCCAGGAGAGGGAATCGAACCCACAATTGTCGCGTCTACAGTGGCATGCTTATACATTATCAAAAAAAATTGTTGTATATAAAATATTTTTTATTATTTATAGTAAAAGTAATTTATCAATTCGGATCAGATCAGATCAGATCACCCATTTTAGGTACATCTTTATTACGTGACGTGACCCTAAGTCACAGCTAATTAAAGCCGGACCGTTGAATAACTTGGATTTTTCCACTTGAGCGAAGTTTAGACTTGAACCCACTATTGACACGTACGTGCCATTTATGTTAAATTAAATTTGGCAATAACATTTATATATACAATACAGGTTTCTTTTCCATATTACATATTTTTTTCATGGTATTGCCATAAGCGAAGCGATGCAATAAAAATCTTTCGGGCCCTTTACGAAAAGGACTTCGTGGCGCAGTTGCTCAGCTTGTAACGATAATCGTGTTGATTATGGGTTCGATACACACTTTCATTTCCATAACATACGCTGCTTTAGTTCCGCCACTGAACACGCAATGTCTTGAAAATTCGTCATAGATATGTAATTGAGTCATACTTGATAGGGGTTGATAATATGGGCCTTAGTGTCAAACAGTGCCCCATTCGCTACTCTTCTTGGAAGACTCGTGATTGCATGATATTATTAAGCAGAAATATCATTTTCTTGCATACGAGTATGTATGTATGTATCATTGTATGCGTGTGCATACAAATGTATTTTAAAACATAGGTATATGTTAATAAGCCCATATGATATTAATGAATTTAAATTTTTCCATTTTTTATCACGAAAAATATTCTTATCGCATGTTTATTTGTTTTCATGGTTGTTATGACCGCATTCTTAGTAACGATGTTAAGATACACCTGTTTAGTATACATACAAAATATTGTGGCAAATATTTTTTCAGTTTCACGCTGTATCCCGCATTTAGCAATGTAATCAAAGGGACCCTAGAGTTAAGGCACTCCGCTCCTCACTTTCCGCCGAATTCTGAAGGCATTGTGTGGTGAGTGGCGGAGCTCAACACCGCACTTTGCCTCGACACCAGAGCGAAATGAAAATATTCAATATTTCATTTCCTCAGTGGGAATCGAATCCATTACCTGTCGCGCTTACAGCCACACGCGTGTGCCCCTGCGCCACGACAGGCCTCGCATACGAATACATCCAGAATATTGTTGTAAATATTTGCAATGTTGCTAATTTGGGAGTTCGCCTATTCAATTCGGTGAGAGGCATACATTATTATGTGTAATGCAAACTGCATTAATTTAGCCATTTCGAACAAATTAAGCTATTTTATTAATAGAATTAGGGTATTATATGGTATATAGAGGTAATATGAACAATCTTTTAATTGTTATTTTTCCGCTGAAGCTTAAGTAAACAAAAGCTTAAGCAAATGTAGTACCTACGTAGAATTTAGAACATCGCTCTGTCATCACTTCTTATTATAAATATTAAGAAAATATAATTTTGGATTCCCCTTTGGGAGAGAGAATTATTTTCATTTATTACAATTAGAGTGTGGGAGGAAGGGCTAGCTTAAGAAACTCTTAACACTACTTATATTATTACTTATATTTAAGTTTAATACAGGGCTCTTGGTAGAGCCCTGTATTATCTTTCTTATTGTTTATTCTAATAAATATATCGAACACTCGTTCACAACTAATCTCCTCCGTAAACTGTACATTTATAATATCAACGTTACATTGCAGCCGATACAGTTTCTTAACGCACAAATGAACAAAGCGATCGACTTCCCTTGTTAAGAGAACACGTAATTAATATCTTTAACCGCAGCTTAAATCGACCTGATAGTTATTAATAAACATTATGTATTCTGATAGAGTTTGTAAGAAAAACCTCTTGCTACTAAATCTTACACATTATTTTTATTACTATTTTCCTTATACATTTTTCTATTTACCCCTCAATATGTTAGAGATGATTTAAGGCCATGGCGCAGGGGTTCGATTCCCACTCGAGGAAAAAAAAATATTTAAGATTATCTTTTAAAATGCCTCCATAACTCGGCGGAAAGTGAGTAACGGGAAGTGTCTTAATGGGAACGGTGTGTCTTAACTGTAGGTTTTCTCTACCTTGCTGATGCTACGTAGATACAGCACGAAGCTTAACATATTATATAGATATATATTTGTAATTAGAAATTTAGTTTTTCTTCGATGGCGCCATCATGGTGCCCTTGTGACACGCTTGACTACACTACTGTGATTATGACTTTAAGGCCCGATGAAAGAAATGCTTTTATTTAAATTATTTCACTCTCCTTGGTTTATACAACAAGTTAGTGGTTTGTTAGTATTGAGTTCTGTAAGTCAATAATCGATGTGCGGGACAATCTGTCTTTATTCTTTATCTACTTTGTACCTACACTTTACTATACGAGACGTGTATTAATCTCATAGGTATATAGATCACGGGGAATTTTAAATATTCTGAAAGAACTCTCCAGTCCTCACTTTCCGCCGTAAGCTAAAGCCATTGTGTATTGAGTGGCGGAATTTAACGCCGCGCTTTATTGCTCCGGAATTAAACTGTCAATTAATTCTTAATTAAAAAGTAATTACAAAGACACGTCTCCACTCACTTGGCAACAAGATTTGCATCGAACAACCGCATTAAGATTCATGAGATCAGTCTGTAAGTCTGCTACACTGATGCGCGCGGACGTGCGATCGCTCAATGGGCCGTAACTCGTTGGCTTATTGGACGTGATTGTAGATTGCATTAAATAAAGAAATCAATTTCTTTTTTAGCTTCACTCTGTATCCCGTTTATAGCAGCATAGGGAACTTAGGAACCTAGTGTTAATACACTCCGTTCCCGTTATAACTTTTCTGTTCTCCGACAGCGAAATTCAACGCCGCGCTACCAGAGCGAGGAATTGAAAGTATTAAATATTTAACTCTCCTGAGTGGGTGTCTGAATACACTACCGTCTCGTTTACAGGAATCATATTTGTCTCGTATAATTTATATAAAAAATTTCACTGTTATATCAGATAAAAGTGCGGCGTTTAATTCCGACTTTCAACACGCTGTCAAATTTGAGTGGAAATTGCAAAGCAGAATTTCTTAGAAAAAAATAATAGGTAATTTTCATAATAGTAGCCAAAAATAACAAAAAAACGCGCGGCGTCTAATTTCTTTGGCACGTAGTTAAATTTGGATGGAAAATAAAAACGGAGTGTCTCAACACTAGGCTCTCTCTGCCTATCCTGAAACTATAATAGGAAAAGAATGAGGCAAAAATATAATATACGTATCGTCAATAACTGTATCGTTCTATCAATTAAATCTCAGCTCCGATCACAATAGAGCGGTGTATTTATATTGTACACAATTATTTCGACCTTGACTGGTAGTTTACAAACAATAACAGTCTATTATTATAATAATATTCATTTGTAACTTAATATTATATTTATTTTTAAGCATTAATTGCAGGCTTTTTTTTCGCACAGTAGAAGATAATAGGTTCGTTGCTCGCTTGGGGTAATTTTTAAAATATATATTTAGCTTAATGCATTTCTTACTGAGGAAACCTATAATTAAATACCTACTAGAGACTACAAAGGTGTGACTGTAAATGACGGTTGCGGGTTCGGTCCCCTCTCGATGAAATTTAATTTAAATAAAAATTTATATTTCCATTTCTTCGCTCTTGTGTCGAGGCAAAGAGCCGCGTTGAGTTTCACTCAACAAGTGCTCTGGTGTTGAGGCAAAGCGTGGCCTTGAGTTCCACTCACAGGAAATGTCTCCAGAGTTCGGGGGAAAGTGAAGAACGCAGTGTCTTAACTCTACGTACCCTCTGCCTACCCTGCTCTGTGTGGGATACAGCGTGAAGGTGACTTTGACTGACTAACTATATCTACTAAATTAAAAAAAACCTTATTTTTTCTGTTCCTTCACGCTGTATCCCGTATAAGGGAGGGAGAGAATCCTACAGGCTACAATAACTACATTCCCCATTTTTCGCTTAATTTACGAGACGTTTCACTTGTTGCCACACTCTAAGAGCGAAAAAATGAAAATAATTCATTCCCCTGAGTAGGAATCGAACCTACAACCGTCGTGTTTACTTCGGCACTTTTAGTTGCTATGGAAAATTACAATTTGACACTATCATCTGTCTAATTGGCAAACACCAGTTAATAATAAAACACATACATACTCGTATATAATGAGAGAATTAACTGTGAAGATAAAGAGGACGTTGACCTCACCGTGATAAATCTGGGCGTCTGGCCCACGCGGACAGAACGACGGCCTGTTGATAAACGTAAGGGACGTTTGTAACAATCGTTATTTAGTAGAGAATTGTAGTATTTTTTCTATTTTGTAGTAGAAGCGCCAAAGTAATTATTCGAGGCCAATATTATTGGGTTGTACTAATGATTTGAAGTTTATGTAATTTTATTAAATACCTTTTAATAAAATTACATTTACAAAACAATTACAAAACAGTTCTGAATCTATATGTAATAGTTGTGGGTATATTCCTATTGCAGCATGTAGGCCTACACAGAGGAAGTATAGTGTGAATGCACTTGAATCCCTCAAGATACTCCTTGCTAATTTGCACCCGAACGGACATCGAACCAATAACATTACTCAATGCGCCACGGTGGTCTCTTTTTATTTATAACTGAATTAATTGATCTTATTACTTATCTTCTGAGTAAAATTATGTCAACCCATGTTATCTTTCAATAAATTGTATTTAAAACACGACAACTGGTTTGAATTTTAAATGTTTTGTTTGTCTATCGCTTTCGATACAGTCTAACGTCGTATGACCACATTTGAATAATACATTTCATGTAGCTATTTTTTTATTTTTCTTTCCTATATTTTGTGTGGAGAGTAGAGTTCCCCCCGTTAACATGCAAAATTTCGGAATTCAAATGAAAACGAGGAACGGAGTGTAGTAGTGAGTGAGTTTACTCTTTACACTAGGTTAACAGGTCCCCTTTGCCTATTCTGCTACATGCAGGGTACAGCTTAAAGTGAAAAATATTGCATATCATATATTTCACTTATAGTGAAGTTATCGTAATATTATATTTGGACCTATAAGTACAACATATCCTTATCCCATTAGGTTTGCAAAGACAAAACCTTAAAAAACTAGCTACAACCAAACAGTATTAACGAAACTAATTACATTAATAGGTATCTTAAAAGGTAGATAACGTAACTTCCGCCAATCAGTTTTTTTTTGGTTATTCAAAGGTAATATTTATAGAAGATAGATAAGTTTATCTTTTTTCACTATTTCATTACTATTTGATAAGCTCATTTTAGAAAACGTATAAAAAATTTAATGTAACGGGATTTGAACCCGCGCCGCATGGAAGTCCAAGGTTCGGGTTCAAATACCGCTACGTTCAAATTTTAAACGTTTTCTAAATAAGTATTTTACTTTCCGAATGGAATAACGCTATAAAAAATATTATAGAAAGTTCAATGTCGTTTTCCTAGATAGATATCTCTTCTTTTGTTTTCTTCTTAATCTATTAAATATCCTCCCTAATAAAATATCGGTAACTTTTAATAAGTATAAAAATATAGCAAGTTTTTATGTATATTCATTATTTTTAGCTCCAGGCTGTATCCTGAGGAAACCTGGGAACTAGTTTTAAGATATTACGTGATGTATAAAAAATGAAAATGAAATAAAAAAACTTAAAGTATTTCAAATATCCCAGTTGGTCATAATATATATGTTGACATAGAAATGTTATACCTACATAAGAAGCACCGTTGAGTAACATTTTATGGTCGTTTTGTGATGTATAAAATTTATATGTTAATTTTTATGTTTTGTATAATTGTTATGTGTATATTAACAATAAATCTCTTGTTAAGTACATCAGCAGGTTTTGATGCGATTTCACAGGTTGATTACAGAAATTTTATCATAAATTTATCTTCAGTATGCTCAATTAAGAAGAGCGAGAGAGAATAAAGAAGAGAAGCTATTAAATAGAATATGGTAGTTGTTGGTAAATCCCAACGCATAAAAAATTTGAAGACTTGAACCCGTGTCTCTAAGAAATCGTCAAAAAGACAACCAATTAAGCCGTACGTTCTTGTCGAGCTACGCCTAATTTCTAAAAATCTAAGTGTGGAGTTCCGCCACTCAAGAAGTAATGCCTCTAGAATTCGACGGAAAATGAGCAATGGAGTGTCTTAACACTAGATTCCCTCTGCCTAAATCTACTACCTACTATAATAGGTGCAGGATACAGCGTAAAGCTTATTTTTTTTAATATATTACAGCCTATAGCTTTCTTTGATAAATGGGCTATCCAATACAAAAATATTTTTTGAATTATGGAGACTGACGCGTTCAGCCAAACGAACACTTAACCTTATCAGTATGAATTCAAGCTTCTCAACCCATAGTATGTTAGAAATGAGTGAATTTCAATTGAAAAAATAAAAACTACCAATGTATATGATATTTTAAAAGACCATCAAAAATAGTTCTATTTTTGACCTCTTCTATAATTGAATCATAAGCCGACCCTGAATGGTACTCTGTTGAATTAATGGTCCTCTGTCAAAACGAGGTCAGTTGTATGTATGTACGTTTTTCTAAATAAAGCTTATAAATGTTATACAATCTGACAATACCTACTTATTAAGAGGTCTTCACGTCACTTAGTTCTCTACTGTACGTCGATCCTAACTAATTAGCTCAATTTGATTCTTAGTAAACTTAAAAATAGACTAAGAATTGGAGGACGAAAACGATTCCTATTTTATTTAATTTCAAATACAATGGTATTAATAATAAAAAAGTATTTTGACACAAAATCGTAAATGAAGTGGTATGTGGATAACGGAGTTTTTTTATCACTAGGTTCCCTCTGAAACAACTCTGCTTACCGTAATATGTGCGGGATATGTTGTATAGCTAAAAGAAATCAATGAATTATTTACTAATAGTTTTACCTTGAATATCAATAATATTCTTAACTAAATACAACCATATACATCTGTCATTTGCTGCAACAATGACAAAAATATCACAGGATCAAGGGACCCAATGTAAGTTTGTAAATAGTTTTTTTACATACAGCCAGATACATATTTAACTTAATTTAGATTTTCAATATATAACGTTGCACCAAATTTGCTATATCTACAAAAAAAATAAAACTTAATAATACTCTAAGAAAATAAATGACAAAAATCACTTCTTTCATCATCTCGGCAAGCACAACGTTCTGTCAAGCGTAAAATAGACGATCCGTTGCGTACCTGCCTTTCGGCCCTAAAAGTGCATAGTCAGAAGTGGGATCGAGGTCGTCGAACCTTCAAGACCTCTCTCCTTAGTGTCGAAATGTTAAGTTTGTTTTATTTTAAGTATTAACATATAGATTTTCGGATTAGTATTACTTTATATATTATCGATTTTTTTTTGTGTATCCTCATAAGTTCACGTAGTGTTGAGACACGCCGTTCTCTGCGCACTGCCTAATTTTTCGAAACTCAACATCATGTTTTATCTTGTTTTTTTAGCTCACGCTGTATCCCGCACAGAATAAGATAGCACATAATAGTACCTGCTTCGTTCCTCTTCGTCTTCGTTCTTCGTTCTGTTCCGCTCCCAACTTTCCGAATTCTGAGCCAAAGCAAGAAAATTAACACGTGAAATATTTCATTACCCCGAGTAGTAATCGAACTCACAACCATCGCATTTACAGTCACAAACTTGTGCCACCGGATCATGACATTAACAAGGGTTCGATTCCCACTCGAGGAATAAAATATTTAATATTTTCATTTCTTTGCTCTGGTCGGGGCACACACGCAATGTCTCCAGAATTCGACAGAATATGGGGAGCGGAGTGTGTTAACATTAGGTTCCCTCTATATGCGGGATACAGCGTGAAGCTGAAAAATATGATTTGGACTAGTTTGGAAAAAGTCAGACAAATTATTATAAAGATTTAGCAGCAAATCAATAAAATTTTATTTGATTTAATATTAGAAAATACTAGAAAAAGAAAGTGGTTTGACCACTAAGGTGCTGTTAGCAATACGAGTATACGTTCTACCAACAAGGAGTGGAAGTATGGAAACTCTTATATGACATAAAATAAAATTGTACAGATTGTTAAATAGATTTTTTAGAAAATATATAAAAAAAAATTGTAAAGGGATTTGAACCAACGCATCTTGGAACCATTGAACTTGGTTCGTCAATATACGTATGGTGTACGTAGTGAACAAAGTTTTTGGAAGGTTTCAAAAAGGCGCGGGCTCAGATCCTGCTGTTTTTTTTTTAAAGTTTTTCAAAGAAACCTTTTTTTTCCTTTGCGTGGACTATAAAATGAAAAAAAAAAATAGATTATTTAAATCACATATTTTGACTTTTTACTTACTGTATGTTGTTCAACACAGTAGGTAAATATCAAAATATGCGATTAATATGTAGATACATATTTATTTTTCCGAATTAAGGAGAAGATATTTTTCTCTTATTTAATGGGTTGTAAAAAGTAATAGTCTACTGGGCAATCCAATACTGCGTTCTTAAGAGTTAGGTCAACAAAACATATATCGGGTTGGCTACATTTGTTACATACATTTGGACCCATAACCAGCCCGTGATCCGATTCTACTGCAAGACTAAGCTACAAAGCTGAATTGTATTCATTTATATTTCCTGTTATATCAAAATTGGATATAATTTAAGACATTCAAAAAGTGCAAACTAAAAATATATTTTTGATATATAATACAAATTATTTAAACTATAAATGTTTGTATGTTTTTGTATTTGTTATAAGATACTTACTTTAAAATCATAACGAGATGCATTTAAATAAAATAAATTTGAAATAATTGCACTAAAACTAGTTGTCTTTATATGGTCATACCATTTGAATAAACGGTTTTTCTAGGTCATTTTATTACTGTATGAACTAGATCAGAATTTTATTTATTTACTATAATATATATTATTATTTTTTAAATGTTATTTAATAATTTCTGTGTTATAAGTACTCGTATTATTGTTTTACGTCCATTTAAATATTTTAAATATAAAAATCCCTAAATGAAATTTATTTCTGTGGTGTGTGGTCCAACGGTCACACTGCGCTACCACAATGTTAATTATTTTTAATGTTTAATTTATACATTAGTAAATCAGTGGATCTTTTGTCCTATTCTCTTTCTATAAGAAAGAACTAACAAGTAGTATTTTCAAAATTGATAGTTTGATAATGAAGAGAACTTGGTACCGTTATAGTAACTAGAAATTCAATTAAAAAATAACAAACATATGAGCACCTTATATAAATATATTTTCATGTTAAAAATGAATGCTAGCAAGGATGGAACAGTAAGGATTAAGAGGAACGTGCTGAGGTGGTTAGGAGAAATTGGAAGATTTATGTTGAGATATGTTGTATTTCATTGTAAAAGAGGAATTTTAACATTATATTGACTCCGAACTCCGCTGTATACTGCATGTAACAGGGTAACCAGCGGAGACCTAATGGCGGAATGCAACGCTGCGGTACGTCTACAAGACCGAGGAAATGTATGTTAATAATGAAATAAAAATATAATAAATAAGAACGCGCTGAAGTGATTGGGATATATAGGGAGATTAAGTAATGAAAGAATTAATTATGAAGTAATAATAAGCGTAAAATCGCACCTCGGTTGTTCTTGGACAGAGCAGTAACGTTGATACTCGAGGAAGGTCTGGTAAAAAGCAGAATGCATGTATGAACAAGTGGATGACAGTGGACGAGACGATTACGGGGTTGAGTTCCACCACTTTATACCCAGTTTCTCAAATATTTGTTGGAAAATGCAGAATAGAATATCTTGACACTATAGTCTGATAATCACATTAACTAAAAAAAACATTTGAGATTTTTTTTATTAAATAAGTATATATATATATAGATCGATACAACCAAACTTGTTATTAATCTAACATAGCCTTCACTATTCCATTATGATTATTAATATTAATAATTATAATATATCTATCTATTAGCAAACAGATAAGGAACTCGTTTCAATCATGACCTATCTACCTGTTACTGAGTAGATAAGAATTATTAATACATACCAAAAGTATGTATATATATATAGGGAACCTTGTGAATGTAGGGGAGAAGATGCCAAATTGTAACTTTCTGAGTTCACTAATTTCGACTATGCATTGACTGTAAAAGAAGAGTTAATATATATATTAGTGGACTCAGAAAGTTACAATTTGGCATGTTCTCCCCTACATTCACAAGGTTCCCTAGTCTTAGGTAGGTTTGGGGGTGAGGAGAGAACAAAGGGAGATTTCTCGACATTCCTACGGGATCGAAAAAAACGAGATTCTATATTAAGTCCACGTAAAAACAATGTCGTGTTAACTGTCAGTCAGTCATTACTGACTGACTGACAGTTAACGCACAGTTTAAATTACTTAACGTGGAAAGTTTCCTGGGGAAGTATAGAACTGGCGGAGGGTTTTCAAAGAGAAAGAAAAATGAAAATAGAAATTATGGAAGGCAAAGCCATTAAGAATATTTAAAACATTAATTTTTTCTAAAATGTTAAAAATCCACAAAAAAAATCGTAAAATCTATATAAACAATAACGCGGGCACCAACTAGTAGTACATATGTACTATAGTAACGTAGCGGTCGTATTTTTTACAAGCCGCGTCCGCTACTCTAATAGCGTGGCAACAGTGCTTGCATGCGGCGAACGTGACGATACTATGTACGTACTCTATTTTTGTATTTTTGATTGGATACCGTTGTAGTTGGTCAACTGAATTTATTTATTATGGTCATGGATTCGTTTCTGGAAAGATTTTTTTTATATACTACTATTTAATCTCAAGAAAAACTGGTTAAAATTGAATTTGTTAGACAGTCCATTGTTCGAGGAAGTTATAGGCTTTTTATTTACATGACGTTTAATAGTTTCGATGTACTTGTGGTTAAAGTTCCTCGGGCCCTTAAAATGTGTTATATGCTATAAATACCGTTTACTTTTAATAATTTGACAACGCGGTCGAAGCCGCAGAGACAAGCTAGTTATACGTCACTAACGTGATTCGAACTAACCAGGTTAGATAGCACTGGGTTCCGTCATGTTCCATGTCTTTATAATTGTCGATATATATACAACAGAGTCCGTACACTAGGCTCTCTCTAGAAAAAGATATACATATAGAGAAAAAATATGTTTACTTGAACCACATACATTTGCCGTAGTGACTAATATAAAACAAAAAAATAATATATTAAAAGAAACCAATTCAATGTGTGACAAGATATAAATCTCGTCACCCACTTATAAACTCGAATAGAATTTTTGTTGCGTGCTGTTTCTGTTATAATTGAATCGCGTATATTTTCAAAGTAAATAAATAAGTCGCAGTACGTTATTTTGTCTGTGAAATAATATAATAAACAAATCTTAAATAGAAATTTCATAATAAAATAAAATATACTACTTAACTTTTTGCCGAATTTTGGTGAGGAGTGGCGGAACTCAACACCGCGCTTTTTCTACCAGAGCGAAGAAATAACAATAAATGTAATATAATCATTGTCCCACTCTAAGCCATTGTCAGAACAGAACAGCGTCTGACTTCCCCCACGACGATTGTGGGTTTGGTTATTAGTTGGGATTTTCACTCAAAGCAAATTCTCCACTTCGATAAGACATTCCAACAGGCCCCTAATGCGCCACTGAGCGTTTGTAACTTAACTATATAAATAACTAATTATTGTACACGTAAGTGTTATTTACCTATATGATATGTGAACATATTGTAAATATTATCTACTTTTAATTTCATCAATAAGTTCAATGATAATATTTTTAACGTTTCTGATGTCACAAAAGAGCGGCGCGTCAAGGCCAACTTCTTATATATTTGTATTGTCTTTAGAGTTATTTCCTTGATAAAAAGTCAACAGCGATTGTAGTTTAACACAATGGCCGTAACCGAACTTTCACGTTATCGGTTGTTTTTATTGCATTCACGCTTTTTCCCGCATATAGCTGGGTAGACAGTGAAATTACGTTCAAGGTACTCCAAGCACCATTTTCTACCAATTTTTGAGACTTTGCTATTGAATGACGAATCTCAAAGCTGCGCTTTATCTACTTTATGTAGAGAGCGGAGAAATGAAAACCATTCAAATATCATTCCCCTGAGTAAGGATTGAAACCACAACTTGTGAGTTGTGTGTTGTGTGCAACGAAATATTTTAGATATGAAAACATAACTATCAGTTAGGTTCTCTCAGCGTCAATCACTACAGTCCTAATTAACTACATAAGTCGCGTGCAGTACGGTCAACAAGTCTTGGCCGCCTTGAAGTTAGATTTTCTAAACTTTTGCGCAAACTTACCTCATAGTATTATTTTACGCTTTTTATTATTAACAGAAGATAATAAAAAAGACATTATTTTTTTATACTCAATATTTGTAGGTATCGTAAACATTGATATTTACATTCAAAGGATGACGCACGCACAGCTAGCTAGCTATTCTTATTTAGAAAACGTATGTGATCCGTTTGAATTATACAGTAGTTTTCTGATGCAAATAGTGAAAGATGCTGCGACATGTTTAGTAGAAACGAGTAGACAAGAAAATCGTTTTATATTCATGGTGGTGAGAGGATATCGGGTAAATTGGGCATGGTCGCATTATCACGATGCCGTCGATGGTTGGAAGTTTGGTTCCTAATCGGGAAAGTTAATTGTTTTTGTTCTTCCGCTCTAGGAATAAGTACAGCGTTGAGTTCCGACACTCGACACCCAATGCCTTAATTGTGATAACGTGATATGACACGTCTCGATATTAATTTCTCTCTATCTACCATGCGGAATACGGCGTAAATAAACCGTAGTAGTAATTTATTTAAAAAGTTTATATATTACTTATATAATGCTTTAAAGAAAAAAAAAATTTTCGGATTTCGTTTTTTTTGTGGCATACATAATACAGTCTATAAAAAAAAACAATATAAAGTATGTTTTTGATGGCTTTTTTTAAGAATTAAATTCAGCCTTTTGAGGCCCTCGTGGCGCAGGGGCACAGCTCGTGACGCGACGATTGCGAGCTCGATGTCAACTCGATAAATGAAGTATTATCATTTTGTCCCTGTTGTAACAAGATAAAGCGTAACTCGTAATGTCTCGATCATTGCTCAGAAAGTAGGAAACGGATTGTCTTAACTTAAATCATTAGGCTCCCTCTGCCTTCCGTGCTATATGCGGTATACACCGTGAAAGTAAAAGTTATGCCACTCAATACTCTAAAATATAAACTTTTTTATGATGATTGAAAATATAAAGAAGAAAATAAATACATTAATCAAATAAATACAGTTTTTACCAAGGACGTTGTGTTTTTGTCGATTTGTTGTCAGTTACTATTAATAGCTGTAAATAAATAGTTGTTGTAATAAATTGGTCGGGCAGATGACTCTTGTTAAATTTTAATTGGCTAAATTTAATTTGTCAGTAGTTAAGTACTTGCTTCCTTAACCCAAATTTTTAATATACGTACTTATTGTTTCTATTATATGTAGGTCCACCTATAAAATCTTGTATGTATTATACGAATAATAATATAACTAACATTTTCTTAAGAACTATGTTTTAACTTATGTGTATTTTTTCTATCAAAATTTTGTATGTTGGACGATTATAAGCAAAAGTTATTACCAAAATATGTTTCTTATTAGCCTCGCGTTATCGGCAAAGGTTCCCTATTAGGAGGCTTCCGTTACCCACTTTCCACCTAATTCTGGAGGCATTGCGTGTTGAGTGCCCGGAACTTAACACCGCAGTTTATTTTTTTACCAGATCATTACTACGCCTTTTAAATTAAATTTTGGAATTTCTATATATGGGGAAATGTATATTCCCCACATCATAATAAAATACTTTGAATATGGGTAAAGATATCAAACTTTTCAGGTCAGTGACTGCTCCAAAAATATTTGAATTGATATAAGGTTTTATCTCAAGAGTACATGACTATCTAAAAGATAAATGTTCAAAACACGTGTTTATAATAAAGTGTCAAAAAAGTTAAATAGCGATGTTTTAGTGATATCAGTGTTACATATAAATAATAGTAGTTTATATATAAATAATACTAGGATTGATGAATCGTGGTCGCTCTAAAGTTTTTTAAGCATTGACATCTTGTTCCGTGGGATAATGAAAAAATAAGAAAAATACAAAAATCAAGTCTGCGCTGCGAGCTATTTCTAACTTCAGGGCAGCACTACTCGTCAACCGTACTGTAGATATTGATTCTAATAAACTATTGTGGTTTTTTTTGGTTTTTCGGCAGTTGGAGTTTTTTTTGGTTTTTTATGATTATCTTTTGTATTTTGGCTTCCATACACCTTAATATGTAATAAATAGAGGGGAGCGAACCGAATGTTTTATTTATTAGGTTTTCTTTTCCTAATTTAATTTTAACTTAACTTTATTTAACGTTGTAAGCAAACGGACGTCAAACCTATTTAAGTAACTTAAGTAGCCATTGGGCGGAACCGTCTTACACAATAAAATAAAAATTACACGTGGAATTAGTACTATGGGTGCGTTGTTCAATTAGAATAAAGTAAACCAATATATTTTAAATACATATTAAGTTATTGGTTAATTAAACGTAAAAAAAAACATTAAATTAACCAGATTAGACCAGTCGTAAAAAAGGAGCACAAGCGTGCGACTGTAAACGCAATATTATGTTCGATTCACACTCGAGGATTTTTTTTATTTCCTCGCACTGGAAACGAAGCAAAGCGAGGCGTTGAGTGCCATCACTCAACACGCAGTGCCTCCATTGTTTGGCGGACCATGGGGAACCTAAGTGTCTGAACATTAAATTTCCAGGTTCTCTCTGCCTACCTTGCTATGTGCGTAAGTTTCAACCAAGTGGGCTTCGAACTCGTATATCGTCAAAAACCACGGCAGTTTTCTACATTTGAAAATGAAAAAACAAATGTTAATTCTATATAAAACATTCGAAATAACTAAAATACTTCAAAACACAATTATTTTATTTCGTAATCAACACTAATATTGTATTGGCACGTTGCGTGTTTACGTTTTTAAAAACACGCGGTACTGTTGCAAAACTCGCAGCGGATTTAGATCAACGAACCGAGACCTATATATACTTTTATACTAATTATTATAATGGTGAAGAGTTTGTTTGATTGAACGGGCTAATCTCAGGAATTGCTGGTTCGAATTTAGTTATTATTTTTGTGTTCAATCGATTCATGTATCAAAGTAGGCTTTAGGCCATATTATTAATTTCGATGTCCAGTTATAGTGGCTGTACCTGTGATAAGAGATACTTCAAGCACCTGGAATGTATCATATTTTATACATCACTATCTAATTATTTCTATTATGTATGTGAATACGCAAGCGAAGATAAGGGCAAAAGCTATAGTAATTATACGCATGACATGAAAACAAAATTATTTTTGATAGCTTAATTAGCACAAGAGACTGTGTGACAACTTCCTTATGGTTTATTCTAATTTATACAGTGATAAACCACTGGTTTTATTACCACATAGCTAGTTATTTTTACATAGTGACAAATGTTCCTTGTAAGTTGCAGTGTCGTTTTTCTCTTACGACCATTTTGCTTTAAGCATACAATAAATAGGCTAGGCGGAGACGAATCTTTTTACTTTTTTTTTTAAATTCACGCGGTATCCCGCACACAGCAGTGTAGGCAGAGAGAAACTTATATTAAGACACTACCGTTCCCCATTTTCCGCCGAATTCTGGAAGTATTGCCTATTGAATAGCGGAGGTATGAAAATGAAAATATTAAATATATCTTTTTCTCGATTGGGAATCGAGCCCACAACCTATCGATTTTAAAGTTGCACGTGTCCCTGCGACTGGCCCTTTACTCACATCAAACAGATTATTTCTAAACAAATTATACAGCAAGTGAAACTGTCGAAATATGCTTATACATGCTTTAGTTCTTTACTTTGTATCTATTTAGAGATAGCGTATTAAATAGTGGTACACAGACCGATCAAACAATTTTTCTTATGTAAAAAAGTCCCTCGATTTCAACCTACACTTATTGTTTACGTGTCAATCAAACCATGGCGCCGTATTATGTAATCATTATCATCATTATCATATGCATGTGCATAAATAATTATTAAACATACATTACATATACGTACATACAAGCGTATTAAAAAACCTTAGCGTGCGGAGTAGCATATCTAATAGAAAAATATTTTACATGTAAATAATAATCTATACTGCTAATAAAATCGTAACGGATCGGTGTCTGTACAGTATACATGGATAAGACACAACGTAATAGAACCAAAAATAATTATTTTTATTTTTTTGTCTTATGTCTGTTTGTCTGTGCGTTTGTTTATACGCTAATATAATAATAATAATTCAAATCCGACTTATAGTTCCAAAGATTGTCCCATTCAAACAAACAAACAAATTCTTAGGACTCATTATAATAGAAATAGATATTTGTAGCACCTTAAGCAACGACGCCCGTAGGGCATATCTCTGAAAGGTTACGTCTATTTTACATACAATCAGCACAGTGTATAGGCGTGATAAATTAAATTTATAACTAAGTATATTGTGCTTGTACTTGTTTACATACATAGTTGTTGCGATCGAAGGACATGACAAGTTTCTAGATAGTTATCAATAATTTTTTAATCGATTTCGTTGAAATATACGACCATCTCCTTTTTTAGCTTCACTTTGTTATCCCACACATAGTAGCATAGGCCTAAAGAACTAGGAACCTAGTGTTAAGACTCTGTCCCCATTCAGACACTCCACTTTCCCATCTTTTATGGAATTCTGGAGGTATTGCGTGTTGAACGAACTCACAACATGCACAGAGCGCTTGGATAGTTTCAAGGTCCGCGCGTCGGCTCCCACTAAGTTCAATATATTTCATATATTTTATATATTTTCTAATATAAAATACAGAATTAACTATTTATTTCTGTTTTTCTATGTTTTTTGTAAAATTATGCTCAATTATAAGTAAACGTTCCTACATACTATAATAAAAATATGCTAATAAAGTAGTTGGATTTGCAAGTCTTGAACATGGCAAACCATCCTGGCGTGCGCGTGCGCAATGCTTACACACAAAATTAATTGCGTACGTTTTGGACATGCGCTTAAAACTACATGCTGTGTATTTTAAATTCAAAATGCAGCTAATTTCGCCATAGTATATACAAGAAGCGAGCCGTGACGCAAGGGCAGCGATAGATTGTGGGTTCGATTGCCTCTCAGGAAATGAGGTATTTAATTTTTTTCATTACTTCAATCTGGTAATGATGCAAAACGCAGCGTTGAGTTCCGCCAGTGCTTCCAGATTTAATAGAGACACGGGAGATGTCACTAGATTCCCTGGTTCCCTCTGCCTACCATGCTATGTGCATGAGAAAGCGTGAAGCTTAAAAAAACTGTTTCTTTGAAACTGAGGCGGTTTCAAAGCCTGGTCCCTAGCGCCGGCTACGACATCGCGCCACGTGGAAATGTTGACGTGCAGCTAAAACACTAGAACTAGAGTACATTTTTTTTTTATGAGGGGAAATCCTCATGGACTATCTCCGTCTAGTGAAAGACGGAGGGGCGTGCCGGACTCCTACCGACTAAAACCACC
>DWAP01000628.1:0-19855 GCA_018230625.1 Heliconius eleuchia
TATAAAAATTTAAATTCAGACTATTAAAAATATTTTATTGAACACGTGTTTCGTGATTTTTTTAGAATTCACCCCTAAGTATATAATAAAGAAAAATTATCGGATGTCCACAACAGAATCCGATATACTATTTTTTTTTTAATCATTTATGGATTTGGCAGTTTTTTTATTTTCCTGGCCTACCTGGTATAGTACGAAGTAGCGATAAATATGAAATACTTTTGTTACTAGAAGAATATAAGATATCAAATATAAACTATTATTCAGCGGAGAGTAAGGAACGGTGACTTAATAGGAGCGGAGTGTATAAATTCTTGTCGTGTCTAAATGTGTGCGGGATACAGCGTGATTTAATTTATTTTGCTTTTTAAAAATATACTATCCGTAATCGAATCCGATACACTATTTTTCTTATATCTACGTCCGTATCTAGATTGAAATAGATACATCGGTAATATCTCGGCTCAAATAAAAGCGAAAATTCTTGGGGCGCCACTGATTGTCATATAAAGAACTCTTATCTACTATTAAATAACTGTCTCATAATTTAAAAAAAATATTAAGTCACGTATCAACGTTTTTTTAACAAAATAAATCTATTTACTTCAAAGTGCAAAAATTTCCTTAACAACCGATATATTTTTTTCTCATTTTTCCTCTACATTGAAGTTTGTATTCTTTTTAGGTAATTTTTATTTATCAGTTCCATATTATAAGACGATGTTTACAAAATAAATGCGTGTTATCAATATGACTGTGTGATCTGCGGCTATAAGGGGAGCCATGTGGTGATAAGGTTATTCAATGTTTTGTAAATATTCTTTAACACGATGATAAGCAATTCTATAAATAATACTATATTTTTTATAATATTGTTAGCGTACTCGTGTAAAAGAGGATATAAATAATACTATATTTTTTATTATATTGTTAGCGTACTCGTGTAAGATAGATTTAGGTGAAAAAGATGATAAAAGCAGTGGAATTGTGTCAATCGGGGGCTATTGCTTGTCGGCAACGGCCTATATTGGAAGGAAACTAGTGTGAAGTATTGTTAGTAGATGATACATGTCACTTATTGCTATTACGTATCCCTTTCCCTTTCCAAATAGATAAGAAACATATGGACGATGTGTGTTTTTTCGTGTTTTTTTAAAAACTATAACCGCTTCCGATTTCTAACAATATAACATCCTCTCAGCTATTAGGTGTAGTTTTGCTTGCGTTGTCGAATGGAAATAGTTAGAAGACACATTTTAAGTGCCTGATTCACGTGATGTGTAGCCTTCCTCGATAAACTGATTATCCAACAAAAAAAATACAACAATTTGAATCAGTAATTACTGAGATTAGCGCATTCATCCAAACAAACTCTTCAGCCTTACTATATTAGTATAGATGTGTATAGATAAAGATTAAAGAAAATTTGATCGGTGTGAACACTGAAATATGCCAGTTTTGTGTGAATATTACTAATCTTAATAAAAATACTTAAAAAAAAGTATATATTGCCCCTTTTTTTAGTCCAACGTTTACATTGTCTCTGTTGCAGTCACTCAGCTAGCTGGGAGAGGGTGTAGTGTAAGGCGTTCCGTTGACTGAACCTCTACTTCTCTGAATAGAGAGAGTTACCCATTTTAATAACTATTTGTTTATAATCTGTACGTACTGCTGTTAATGATGCTATAGTGTCATCAAGCTATAAAAATAATCATAACTTCTAAAAGCATTGCAAAGTCGCTTTATATTCTAAAGATCTATTTAATCAAGTAACAGCGGCATTTTAGTCTGGAACGAGCGGGTTCAACCCACGCGAGGTTGCGCATGTCCTTCCCGCGCACGTCACTCCCACCTTGCGTCACCATTGATTTAATACTTGTATTCATTATTTTTGTACAACTTTATATTACATTTTGATTCGATTATTCTTTCTTTTATAATGACACTCAAGTAATGCTCGAGTAGTAGTTTCATCGATTTTTAATCTTTAATCGACTGAGTTTGGATAATTTGAGTTTTTTTCTTTTTTTTAATTTTATTTAATTATGATTATGTTTGTTCCTCTTCTCCTTACTGTCCAAAAAAAAAAACAATTTGAATATATTAGTTTTTGTATATTCTATGTATATTGTATATTCTATGCCCAGAGAGTATTTTTTTTAAGGATCCGCTCAGGTATAAATTATTTATACATTTATTTTCAGGCACTCGATTAGATTAAATTCTGTAATTAAATCCTGTGTGTATCGAATAATGAGCTTTTTTTCTTAGAGTCTAGTGTTAACATTCCGTTGCCCGCTTTACGCCTAATTTTCGAGACGTTGCGTGGCGTTAGAGAGGTGAATGGCGGAACTTAAAGCTACGCTTTGTTTTTTTAACAGTGCGAGCGAATCGTATATAATTTCAAATGGTAGCGCAATGTGAGGGCATCTGCCTCGGAACGCAGATTAAAAATATTTTATATTACAGTAAAAGGGCGGCGTTAAACACTTTCACATTAAAATGTTTATATGATATTTTAGTTTTTACTAATTCTATAAACGAGTTACACCTCAAAATTATATAATATTTAAGTATCATACGTTATTAAAAATAATTAACTTGTTAATTATGATAATTGGATATGTATTTTAATCTAAATCTTTTATCAACGTAAACACCTTACATAGCGGTGTTGGTACTATTGAGCGCACTGATTATTTCACCTCACGGCCACAGTGGACTTCCGTTTAAAGAAAACCTTGGTCCTATCATTCATTTGAATCTAGATCAGTCTTGAACATCAAGATGAGGCGCAGTCTTAACGTTGCGGTGCGTTGCGTTATTGAAACAGTATTTAAAAAAAATATATTATAAAAATATATCTGGTATAAAATAAATATTATAATAATGTAGTATATATTATAAAAATATAGTCACATGTTTTTAGTATTGTTTTGATGTATAAAAATTATAAGCTATTGTAATTATGATTTATGAAATCAAATAGGTTTTTTAACCTAATCATAAATCATAATTATTAAAAAAATATAAAAAAATGCTCATTCCTTTTTTGTTATAAATGTTGAGTCTAGTTAATATTACGTAACTTATTTCTTTGTTCTTTGCTTAATGTTTTAGTTAACTTAAGACCACCGGGAATAGCCTATAGGGAACCTGGGGATCTAGACATTCCGTTCTCTACTTTCCGAAGAATTCTAGAGGCATTGAGTGAGTGGCGGAAGTCATCGCCGTGCTATGCTTTGTTACGAAAATGAAAATTTTAAATATTTCATTTCCTCGAGTAGGTACCGAGCTCACAAACTATAGCATTTACAGTCGTTTACGTGCACCGTCACCGTTGCACGTCTTGCAAAATAAAAATATAAGTATACAAAATTATAGTGGTGCAAACACATGATAAATGGAACGGTGGTGTAACAACTTAAAACCGCACTTTTTCATCCTGGACCAGTTAAATGAACCACGATAACGATAGTACTAAATGAATAAAAGAACTTAAATTATAGCAATCAATAATAGTTTAGTGATTACAATCATATAACCATTTATAGTATTTAATTGTATTGACAGTGGAAGTTGTCACGTGTCACGGACCAGTTCACGTGTAACAAAACACGGCAAGCTGAAGGAAAATCTAAACGTGATTACTTATATAGAATACGATACATTGTGGAAACTGGTTTACGTGACAATTTCTGAAACAGACAGCGCGGCTTTGAGTTCCGCTACTCAACACGATAAGTCTCGAAAATTGAGTTGATAATGGACGACGAAGTGTCGTTACACTAGGTTGTTACAACTATGAGGGAAAAGTAAGAAACTTTTTTTTTTACTTTATTCTCTTCTTATGCCCGCCCGTTAGAGGGAAGTTAGTGTTAAGATACTCCGTTCTGGTATTCAAAGGAAACAAAAAAAATAACTAAGTATAAGTTATAACTATTTTTGAGTGTGAATCAAGCTTATAACCATCAAATGGAGACGTAATCCCACTGTCTTATGCGATAGTCTTCATTATTAAAAATGTTTTTGACGTGATAATGTTTTATAAATTGTTGATCATCGGCGGCACGCACGAAAAAGCAAGACTCACTGTCACGTGCCACCTGAACCAAGAGTGCAAGAGAGAGCACGATAGAGACGCACGGTCGGCCCGAGCGTCCGGCTCGAGACGCATCTATACATTCATTGTTTCTTGTCATTAAATAGCACATTGTTACTTATAATTAATCTGTATAATTTAAGCAAAAAAATATTTGAATGCAAATAAATGTTAATATATTGACAGAATTTTAATTTTAAATTAACTCCTTTGTAATACAAAACAATGATTATTCAGTTATCATAAAAGTATGCAATTAATTATACAGTTATCACCTAAAACTATCGTCCGTAAATTGACTTTACGACTACCCGTTTTTTTTTATCTTCGCGTTGAATGCCGCATCCCGTTATGTTTATAAGAAGGAGAAAATTGAAAATAATTAATTCCACCGAGTATAAATCGAACCCACGACTGTACGTTTACAGCCAAAAGTATAAATTAAAGATGTTAAAAAATATTGTATAATAAATAGTAAGCTATACATACTTATTCAATAGCTACAAATTAAAAGCGACTAGCTTCCTGTTCACTCAAGTGACCTATCTAAATATAAACCAGCTCGGAAATGGTTGTTACGTATTTATCATATTTACTCTATATAAATATCTGTATATTTTAACAAGATATGTTGTTTTTTTATATTCACTCGTCTTCCGTATCATGTTGAGTAGGTGCGGGGTGTTATTAGTAAAAAATATAAGAAAATTAAACATATAGTTAATTTTTTTTCTATGAACCGAATGTGAGTCTATCGTGGCGCAGGGGCACAGGCGTGCAACTGTAAACGCGACTGTGGGTTTCCTTCCCACTCGGGAAAATGAAATATTTCATATTTTTATTTCAATAACTCCAAAATTTGGCGAAAAGTGGGAAACGGAAGCGTTTAATTGGAAATGAGTGTCTTAACGCTAGGTTTCCAGGATCCCGCTGCCTACTGTGTCATGTTCGGGATTCAACGTAAAGTTAAAAAAAGAATTTGAAATCGAATCAAAAACCATTCCGCATAATACACACTGCTGGGCAACAGCATTGTTAAAATAACAGTTTTTATACTTTAATACACAAACAAATATATATCCAAATATTACATAGAGATGACTAACTTAGCACATAAACATTATGTAGGTACATGTTTCACGTCGCACGGGCGTCTCAGTGTTAAGAACTGGCAGCCAAGTCGGCATCTTGGCACTTTACCAGCCGCTGCGGAGACGTCCTTGACATTTGTCAACTCAGAGCTCCCCAACTAGCTTTAGTGGCTACCTCTCAAGTACCTTAGCTACTAAATGCAGTCCAATCACGAGTGAATGGAGGCCTACGAAGGGCACCTACATTCTCGCCCTATAAGTATAGTTCTCCCTTATATGGTTTTACTGTACTTTGCTTGGAAATAGAAAAAGGAATCTTGCACTCGTAATTGGAAAATTTAATCAATACCTATCGTAAATCTGGGATTTCCTTTGGTCCTAGTCGGTAACTACGCCGCCATTTATGCTTAGAATTGAAGTTGCTTAGGATTTTATATGTTTTTACCACCTGCGTATTGTTCTATTTATGTTTATTACTGGTTTAAGTAAGATACAGATAGCTCGGTTTATATATATTATGTTTAAAATTCGTCTAATTACAGCACATCTGCTGAATGTTGTCTATATTCACACTTCAGTAATCCATTTTACATACATATGTATGTAAATACTGTAATGTTTTATATGTTTATATGTTTTATATGTTTTTATTGTTTTTATATGTTTGCAGCAGCGCAAAAGAGCAACTGTAAACGCGACAGGTTGTGAGTTCGATTTTCGGTCGAGGAAATGAAATGTTTAATATTTTCATTTCCTCACTCTAGTAATAAGGTAAAAAGCGAGGGTGAGTTCCACCACTCGACACTAGCTTGCAATGCCTCCAGAATTAGGCAGAAAATGGATAACGAAAGTGTCTTCATGGAAACGGAGTGTCTAATGTTCGCAGGCTCCCTCTGCCTACGCATTTTCCAATCAATTGTTGTTGCATTAACAGACGCCTCACTTTTCAGTTCTCTTACTAATTCAAAAATTATAAATTTAAATATTAATCTCCTGTTCTTTATATATCATTGAAAATATCTTCTTGTATTCTATTAATATTAATTGTTTACGTATTTTTTTGCGTCTCAATCCGAAGTGCGTACTGTTTACAAACAGAGAAGACAGTCGTGCCAAGTCCTTGATTTAAAGAGTATTGTTAACGACTGTGTAATGCCATTCATATAATATTATATTTAAGTAGAATTTTCTATGTCTTTTCGAACGTGAGTCAAATGCTGTTAGCCCTACTGGCTGTTACAGCGACAACGGGTGGTGTGAGAAGAAAGTACTCAGTTTCTGAGAAACCGTAAGGACTATGTCGCTGCTTGAGAGGAAGTTGGGTTAGAGAAGAATCTAGTGTTGAGATATATCGTTGTTTACTTTTAGACCATCTTAAGTTCCCCATTACGCGCGTTCTACTTAACGTAGTAGAAGTATAATAATTTCCACAAATGGAAAAAGAACCTACACTTGTAGCGTGTACATTAATATTTCCAATTGTGACTCAATAGCACTGAGGTTTGCGGTTTTGCGTGTATGTATTGTGTGGAATGATTTGTTTATATAACATGATACAATACGATTCGAATTTGCTCACGTTGTTAGTGACTTTGAAGTTGTAATGTATCTGAGGAAGTTGTTTTTAAATAGAGTGAATCAAGACAAATCTGTATATTCTCCGTATTATTTATTACAGCTTACTCTTTATTCGTGTATAAAAAAATATTTTAAAGTTTTATACATAAAACATTGCGTATTGAGTGACGGAACTCAGCGCCGCATATTGTTCACCAAAGTGGAAAGAAACAGAGGACAATAATTTTGGGAGAAACGAACCGCGTCAGAAAGACGGTGACCAAGTTTATTTTAACACGTTTTTCTAAAATTGCTCTACCTAATAGCGCTTATAAAGAAAGTGAAACTATACACGTGTACATGTTACATTGTATAAAAATGATTTTTTATTTTTGCTTTTTATCTAAACTATCTCTTTGAATATTTATGTATGCGAGGTACATACATTATATTTTCAAACTACAAATTACAAAAACAGTGAGTCGCCTCTTAAGAGTTTTGTTATTTATCTAAAAATCATTTTCTACATTAAATCAAAAACAACATTTAATATTTTTACATCAAACGCACTAACCTCAGACAGTACTGGACCGCATTGAAAAGCTATTAGGTTATAATATGACATCACATTTCTACTAAACACACGCTTTTCTCACCAGAACAATGACCACAAACACAATATCCAAGGGTCCACTTCCTTCAGCCAACTTCCACTTCTATCATCAGACCACCTCGATGGCACCACAATATTATATTTTTATCAAATCTAAATATAATTGCCAAGTTTCATAATGATACAACCAGTAGAAGTGCGAAGTAACAGATTATTAGATTTAATATTACATAGGTACATAGTTACAGCTCGATTATAAAAGCTAAAGAATTGATTGTATTCCCTACTCCAAACAGTAACATAACTCATGGTTCACTGAGCTATACGATGATATCCTATTACGGCCGAGCTATTAATAATGTGCTTATAATAAAATATTATTTATTTTTTAAATCCGCTTTCACCATTACCTCATACGGGAATTAACGGTAACTAACTGTGTAGATAATTCGAAAGAAAACATTTTTTGAATATATTAAACAAGTATTACCATTATTTGTAATTTAACAGTAAATGTAAAGTTTCTTTTTTTTTGTCGGTAATTTCTTTTTCAATTATTATATTATGTGATGTAAAAATGATTTCTTTAGATCTTGTGAATATGACGTGCGGAACGTGCCAGTTAAGCACAAACTGCCCGATTTTAAGAATCTTAGTCCAGAGATTCTATCACATATAAAAGAAATCCAACACTGAACTTTTTATTGAAAATGAAAACTGAATCAAGAAAACGAAATAATTTAAATTGTGTTTTTGTTCAATTTATAGGCAATTTGTTAGAAAACTCTAAAATGCGCCATTTTGACGAAACTTTTAATAACAATAATTGTAGTAATGTCCCGTACAATAGTTGAAAAATCTGCATTATAACGAACAACATAGCGGGACTCGAACCCGCGCCCCGTATTAAACCATATTTGCTATCGAGCTATCGATTTAATATTAGGCACCAGTTCTAAATGTTTAACTTTGATAAAATGTGTCGTGTTTTGGATGACATTTTAATTAAAATTTTATCGAAGACCAATTACTAGACATATTGTATTCTTATTTAGATAAAATAAATAATTATAAAATTACGTATGCGTTACAACATTAAGAATCTTTTTATGTATATATGTATATAAAGAATCTCTCTTTACAAACATTTTTAAGACCAGGAACGGACTGTCTGAAGACATTTAACCTAACCTTTAATTTTTTAAATAAATTAAACGAAATGTAGGGAACGATTTAATAAGAACGCTGATAGGATACTTCCGTTCCTCACTTTCCGCCGGAGACTGGAGGTATTACGTGCTTCGCGGCGGAACTCAACTCTGCTTACCTTACTATTTTCAAATTAATTAAACCAAAAAATGTGGGGAACGACCTATTTTAAGTAAGTACACTGTACATTCTATACTGTGCCCACCCTGCTGTGTGCGGGATACAGCGTGAAGCTGATTTAATTAAATTTTTTTAAGTAGCTATTTTTGTAGCGGTACGATGGCTATATGTAGATACTTAATAATAGTACTAAAACTAATACCAAACTTAAAAAAAATAATAATATACTATATACTGTAAATCTATGTTTTATATATGTATGCTGTATTCCGAACATAGCAGGGTATCCAGAAGGAAACCTGGGAACCTAATGTTAAGACACGCCGTTTCCATTAAGATACTTCCGTTCGCCACTTTACGCCGAATTCTTGAAGCATTGCGTGCTGAGTGGCGAAATTTAATGCTGCGCTTTTCCTCGTTACCATAGCGAGGAAATTAAAATATTATTTTGTTCCCTCTAGTGGGAATTGAACCCACAATAATCATGTTTACAGCCCCACGCTTGTGCCACTGCGCACCTACGGCCTTATTTGATAAAATTTTATGCGTTTTTTAAAATAAATTGTCCCTCTTTAAATATGAAATAACACTTTGAAAATGTTGACAATAAAAAAATATTTGGAGAGACTACAATAACAAGATATTATGAGCTTTCTTCTCTACGACTGATTAACTACGACTGTTATTTAAACAAAAAAGAAGATGTTTTGTATTTATACATGATCACGTACAATATAACAATAACAACATCATATCAGTTCTGTTGAACTTGAAGTACATTGATATTTATTGAAGGTGTTTTAAGTCACGTTCCCCCGCGTCTTACTAATTACATAAAATAATTCAAAATATTCCTCCATGAAAGATAATCATTGTTATTATTTCCATTTGCTTCACGCATTTCTCCGTTTATTTGTTATATGCGGGAATAAGGTAGACAGAGCGAACTTAGTGTCCAAACACTCCGTGTTGAATAGCGGAACTCAACTTTGCGTTGTGTCTTGTTGCCTGAGCCAAAAAATCAGAATCGAAGAATCGAACCCGCAACCTATGCTATTACGTTTGTGATGCTACGCCTCGACGACCTCAAATTTCTTGTGCCAATAACGCGCTTTGTTTAGCGTGGAAAGAGCATTCTTATTAGCCATGAATGGCATGGAAAAATATTGTAATTGTCTTATTTTGTACGTGATGGTTACCACGTAGCTTGTGCATACAATGAAACTTACACAGCGACCGATACTACTGAAATATTGTTATTTATATATTTTCATGACGAATTGTGAGACTTTAATACAGGTATGTATATATACCTATATTAATGGCATTATATTTGAATATTGTAGATTATAAAAAATAATAGTTTACCAAAACTAAAAATACGCTTAGAAGTCCAAGGTTCAATCGGCCATCTTCCAATTCCATCATCAGACCAGTTCGATGCCACCATAATATTGTATTGTCATTTAATCCACATATAATTCATGATGGTACAACAGTACGAAATGCGTGTAATACAGATTCTTAGATTGTATTACATAGTTACTTAGTTTGTTACGGCGTGCCTATAAAGGAACCATACTAGGAGTTATAAATTTGCCGTCATGGTCATTTGTATAACAGGAAAATATTTATATAATATTTTCCGGATATCTTTCAATTAAATGTGATAAATATACACATTTGTAAGAAATGTTTAGGTATATATTAAACATAATTATTTTGTAAACTGAAAAATTAAAGTGCACTACAATTTATGTGTGATCCCGGCCTAGAATAGGATCATCCTGGTACTGGTGGTGTTGTAAGAGGCGACTAAAGTACTTGTGGTAGAGTCACGTCGCCAGCAATGGCAACACACATGGGCAGACTCGACCGGATCATTACTACCCTCGGCATTTAAAACTGACGTGAAGTAGTGGCTTTATGCCATTGCGTTTCGCATCAGGTAATGCCGGGCACCGGCGCCCAACCCACCTTAAGGGCCGGCAATGCCCCTGTAACTCCTCTGGTATTGCACGGGGCCGTGGGCGGCGGCAATCGCTTTCCATCAGGTGACCCGAACGCTCGTTTGCCTTGTCTTTTCCATAAAAAAAAAATTATAATAACATTATATTTTGTTAACAGACGCTCATCAACATGGCATATTGTTCGCTGGCGGTGTTCGGCTGCTTCATCCAGAGGCTAGTCTTTGGCAAGCTCCGCGTGGCGGAGGCCCAGCGAGTCAAAGACAAGTTCTGGAACTACGTGTTCTATAAGTTCATCTTCGTGTTCGGAGTGCTCAATGTCCAGTACATGGACGAGGTCCTGCTGTGGTGCTCCTGGTTCACGCTCATCGGGTTCCTGCACCTGCTCGGACAACTTTGCAAAGATAGGTTTGATTATGTAAGTACTACAGTCACCTTTATTGTTAGTACATGACAAGGTAAAAACCAATCACTTAAATATATTTATGAAGATTAAGCTTTAATGAAAAGGAAAATAGTAAAGAATATTATATACTTTTTGATTTATCTTTTACTCGCAAAAAAATACTCTAAACTATAATATTAAAATAAAACAATTATAATGTTATCAAATGGCTCCTAATAAATAAATTTATATTTAGACTTAGTCGTTATCACTTGCGCAAATATTGTGTTTGAAAATACTTGTACTTAGTGGGAAGAGCACTGATAACACTATATCATTGAGGTCAGTAACTTCGTCATTGTAAGGCGTGGGAGAACGAGCCCCCGTGCGTCGTTCCATTTGCTTACATCGTACGATTTGATTTGCGTACGTCAAGACACTAAAAAAACGTTATCGATTCTTGTTTTTGTGGACATTCAAATGTTGGTTTGAACCCTGTCTTAGAGATAATCACTTAGGCTTCTTTAAAAAACTAGTTAGTTTCCACGTACAAACCCTGTCGAAGATCCAGAGTCGATCTACTCATAACGATCACAACCTAGTTTAATAAGCGCGGAATTTACTGTCGTTAAGGACTTAGTATTGCGTAGTTATGTTATCTATACCTACTTCTATACTAAAGCTTTGAACGCGCTAATCTCAGGATCTAATAATTTGAATCGAAAATCTCTTTGTTACTACTACTACTACTACTATTAGTCACTTTATCCTTAGCGGGGTAATCAGAGAGAACGGAGCGCCAAACGCTACGGTCTCTACATACTTGTTTCACCTCATCCACTGTCATCAACCTCCGAACGGTCCTCATGCTTTTTACGTGACCTCCCTCCAGTATCGTTAATACTGTGTTTTCGAAGGTAAACCCAGGTCTTCCCTACCTCTCTTACCAGTCACTTTTCCATCATAAATATTTTTTGCCATTCTTTCGTCACTCATTCGTTCGACGTGCCTAAACCAGCTGAGCACGTTCTTCTTCATTCTTACCATGACATCCCCGCTCGTACCTGCCATTCTGCGTACCTCTTCATTGCGGATTCGATCAGCTAAGCTGACTCCGCATATCCTATGAAGAGATCGCATCTCCACGGCATTCATCTTTCTTTCATTCTTCCTCTGTAATACCCACGTTTCGCTGCCGTATAACAGAGTCGATACCAAAACTGCATTGTGTACGGCCAAACGCGCAGCTGTGCTGACGTTTCGCCGTCTCATCAATGCTGCTAAGGCTCCGTGCCTGTTGTCGGCAGCAATACGCACGCATTCCACATTCATCTCGTATCTGCCATCTCTACTAAACATACTTCCCAAGTATACCATGTTAGATTAAGTTAGTAAGTGGCAACTCAAATGAATAGCTGGACTGTCTTAAGTACATATTGTATAAATATAGGAATATATGTATGTAATAACATAAGTCTAGTTCTGGGTAATATCTACAGAAAAAGTATTTAAGGATATGTAAAAATAACAAAAGGTACGAACCATAAGTCTGTAGTGTAAGTAAGAATTAAAATTAGAAAAATAAAGTATACCATTTCATTCGCTTGTTTTAATATCTTATCATTTACACTGATCTTGCATTCCGTCCTTTCTTCATCTCGTTCAAAAACCAAAACCTTTGTAAAAACAAGAATAAATAATAAATTCATTATTTCGATGTAACCCATTGTGGTCAGAGTTACGTCGGAACCCGAGTATGCATCATGATTACCAGACATAAAACGACGCGTGCGCAGTATTATATAGCTACATAATATGTAACTAGACTTAAATCGGATGGGGAACGAACCGCTATCGGGAGTATTATATGGATCTGACTTCATGGATACACTTTTGATTATTTTAGACCAAGAAGATATTATAAAATACAATAAATTAGAATAATTGCTAGCAAACTATTTCACAACTATTAAAATTTATTTCAAGTTAACATTTTAAATGCTTCATATTAAAAAAATGATGAATCACACTGATCAATATGTAATGTATAATACATTATACGTGGCTTTGTAAATAGTATTTAATTGGGAACTGTTAAGTGCTTACATGACTCACGGAGCATTATTTTTGTTAATGTTTAATTTTTCAAATAAAATACCTGATTTTTTTTTACTAAACAAAAAGGTTCAAGATCTTTCCGCATTGTATTGTTTGTATTGACCATACAAATATTTGACAGACCATCGCCTTAATAAAAACATGGAAAGTTGACTCAGTTTAGGTATTTTTTCGTGTATAAATATAAATGTAAAACTAAATTTGGAGTTATTTTTTGTATCGACAATATGCATATATGTAATAATGCAATTCGTAGAGGTCACGTTGCATATTTAGTGTTATGTAATGTACTTATGTTGTAGTTGTAGGTACAATTATTATTATATATTAACTTAACAAATCCTCACAATCCTTGCTTTTTAAAATAAACTATAACTATACTTTTAAGAAAACATATAAAAATTAGAACTTGCACCTTCTCAAAATTTGAGAACGTATAGCTTAGCGGTCAGAGCGCTTGGCTGGTTTCCAAGAGACGCAGGTTGAAATCACGCTACGTTCAAATTTTTATGTGTGTTTGTATTTTTCTTTCGTAAGTGTGGATTGTTAAGAACTATAATATATTGAAGTTAATGCAATTTATTTTCATTTTCCCGATCTGGGACAAAGACTAAGTGCTTAAATTTTACTAGTTTAAAAATGTCTTACTTTTTTTACAAGATTATTTCGATCGCTTATGGATAAATGTAATTTATTATTTATCATATGACAATATGATATTACAAATCTACAACATATTACGACTGTTTATATTATATTTGCTGCACTGGTTGCTTGCTTGCTACCCTTGACTTCGTTCGCGTGATACCAGATAAATATCGTGATTATTTTTGATGCATATGCCACTCGAGTCGCACATACTATTTTATTTAATTTTATTCACAATTAACTTCATGCTGTATCCCGCATACAAATGGGTAGACAGAGGGAACCTAATGTTAACACACTACGTTCCCCACTTTCCGCCCAATTTTCGAGACATTGCGTTTCGCGAATCGTAACTCAATGTCTCGGTTCATTTACTATTTTTTTTATTACATAGTTTACAAAATTATTACTACATATTATTTGTATTTCAAACACTCGTCATGTAATTAGGACGTCCGACTCAATTTAACACCTCCAGTCCACCAGTCGGGATACAAAAATATATTTTTGGTTAGTTCTTATCTATGGCCTCGGCCGCAAGGTCAAATATGCTTGACATAAGTGTTTGATACATTCTAGGTATCCGAGGTAACTTCAACAGGAGGTAAAGTGAGTGCAGTACAGATTATATTACAACGTCATTTAATATAGCATATATACGTTGTTACCTCGATAAATCGACCGATCCATTCAATGTTATTTTTTTCAGTTTCTTGGTCTACCCAATTGTCACTTTGGAGTACCTATCAAACTCGAGTTAATCTTCCAACTTTAATTTTTCATCACTAAAAATCCTTCACTAACCCAAGGCCGATGCTTTAAATTAAAATATCTATATGTATGTCAGATTTATTAATTTATATACATTGTAACAACGTGGCCTGGTTTCTCTACGTGGCCTGGATCGATAGATATATATGTACCTACATACGCCCGCGATCAAGTGCATCGTCTAGATTCAGCAGCTTGCAGTGCAAGTGCAACCTACGCAATGATAACGATCGCGATATCCTATTACGTGTTATTTTATAGCGGTTTATGTGTTTGTACCTATATTTTACGAGATTTATCGAACTGTAAACTCTAATGGTGTGAGTTCGATCCCACACGGTGGAATGAATTATTTTCATTTGCTCGCTCGAGTATTGAAGATGAGAATGGAGTGTTTTATGACTACTTTTTCTCTGCTTATACTTGATAGGCATCATACAATATAAAAAAAACGAGATACAACGAGACCTAACAAATCGTAGCAACGATTTATAAGCAAATTTTGATTTGTTTAATCAACACATTGTCACATAAAATTAGGTGGAAAATTGTGATTGTGTTAACACTAGGCTTCTTCTGCCTACACTGCATAGATATTATTTTTTTATTACATATATTTTTTTACAACTATTATCTTGATAATATTTAACTATTAAGTTTTAAATGCCTTAGCGTTATATAGCAAAGTTTCTAAATTATAGTTTAATTGAATGTTGTTAGGACGTTGTAAGAGTTGAGTCTCTGAAAGCCATAACTCGGTCTGTAAATGTCAAGACCAATCAAATGTTGTGCAAGAGTAAACGAAAAAAATGTTTTTATTTAAACTCATAAAAATTTGACTTTGATGCTAAACTACGTGTATTTTATTTTATTTTCAATTTTACTACCTGGCAACCTAGTGCCCTAAGACACTCCGTGCCCCATACAGTCTCTTCTCTTCCCTGCAATTCGCCAAATTCATGAGGCATTGCGTGTTGAGTGCAAAATAATAAATATTATATTCCCCCGAATAGAAATCGAAACCCACAAGCGTTTTAGTCTAGTCGCACACCGGCCCTACACCGTGACGGGCTCAATTATGTATTGATTTCTATACAATTAAATATTTTATTTATTTTTATGTAACTTCCTAGTAGGAAGTAATTTTGAAACTTCGTTTTTTTCGGCTTAGCAGGTTGCCTGGAGCATAGAGCTCTAGTGTTATGACTGTGAGCCTCCGCACCGCCTAAATTTTGTTGAGTGATTGAACTCAACGTTGTGCGTTTTATTGCCAGAGCGAGGAAAAGAAAATAATTTAAACATAATCATTTTCCCGATAAGGGAACAAACACACGACTGACACACGCTGTTACTGTATATTATTTATTTTCTACTGTAAAGAGTTTTCCGGTTATTGCACAATGAATAAGGTTAAATGCCGCATTTATTAGGTGCTATCTGTGACAAAATTTAGAAACTAGTGATGTGGCCGTATTGTTTGCTAATGTAATTTACGAGCTTCAATTATCATTAAATAAGTTTAAAGGTTTGTAGGTGTACCCAGTTTGAAGCAATTTGGTAATATGCGACTGAACGGGCGATGTAGAGGATCGTTTCCACTCAGAAGTGATACATTCAGAATGTATTGTTTTTATCGATCCGGTTAAAAAAATATTAAATTGGGTTCAACCTCGTAACATCCAAGGTTTCCTTATCAGATATACAGCAGAGAATGGAGATGTCTAGTATCACTAGATTTCCCCAGCCCACTTATAAATATACGAGAAGTGATCCAGGCGTTAAGAATTGTTCCATCAGTTCAATCGCTGTGTTGTTGACACAGTACTCTAGCTCGTAGCTTGCCACGCCTTTTCTCTTTAATAGCCTTCCGCAGTCTTCTTGTTTGTTTCACGTTCGATCAGTTCACCATAATAATATCTTCGACGTCCCAAAAAACGGACGGTATAACCTTCGTTGCTGAACTGGATACTTTGCATTTCTACGGCTTTGGTTCGTCGGCTCGTTTCCATTACCATTTTTGATATTTTATTTATAATTGGTTATTCAACGCGAACGAATTGTCATTTGACTACTATTTTTACGACTACTAACTATGTTTTATTTCTACTATATTTTATAAAATAATATAACAAAAAAAACTTGATATTGGAATTTTATTGTTTACACAAGCCTTGCTTTGCTTTGCTAATGAAAACAGAAGGAAGCTTACATATTTATATAAAACATACATATTACATTCGTTCCTGAGTCGCAATTAACGAAAAGGTTAATTGTATATTTTTCTTATATTTAATTCAAAATCGACTAATACAAGGACACGTATCACTATTAACTTTACTTGTTTTTGCTAAAACATTTTACATGTCATGTATATCTATTATAATGTTTATTTTTATTTATTTAAAATTATTGATTTTTATCGTTTGTTTGTTGTTTTTATTGATTCAATCTTTTCCTGTATAGCAGGGTAGGCAAATGGAACACCGTTTGGCCTCGTATGGAGTACCGTTCTTATCTCTGGGCTGATGCACCCCACTATCAGATTGACCCATTTGATCGCATACTACATAGATCCGTTCGAATTACTGGGGTCCCAATGATCTATGAAATACTTGACACATTGGCTTTATATAGAAATGTCTCCTCGTTGTGCGTTCTCTTACAGTATTTTTCATGGGGAGTGTCCTGGAGAACTATTTGACCTGTTATTTGCTGTCGAATTTTTTAACCGCACAGAACATAACTAACGCAGGTACAATCCACGCCGTTTGGATACGTGGTACTCCAATACTATGCGGTTTCGTAGGAATTTTCTTCCACGCACATAGCAACTGTCCGCAACTGGAATGACCTACCTTCGGCAGTATTTCCAATTCAATACGATCTAGGTACCTTTAAAAAGCGCACCTATCTCCACCTTAAAGGCCGGCAACGCACCTGTAGCTCCTCTGGTGTTACACGGGGTCTTGGGCGGCGGTAATCACTTAATATCAGGTGACCCGTACGTTAGTTTGCCTTATCTTTTACCATAAAAAAATGTCCCCTGTGTCACATTGGTCTTCTAGAATTTTCCAAGCATATAACATTTTGTACCGGCGCTCGTTCCAAGCGGGTCGTTCAACTAAATTATTATACTGCAATCGACGCGCGACGTCAAGTAAGGTCAGCATGTCTATTTTAATATAAATATTTAATAAAATATGATGAAAAGCATATTTTAATCAATATACGTAATGTAGTTTTGATAAGTATTTCTTTTTAACGTTCCTTATATATTTTTTGGGACGTAAATTTATAAAAATTTAATTTATGTGTTATTATTACAAAAAATACAATTACCAATAAATAATTAGGTAGCTATTTAATATATATGTATTTTATCAATATTTATGGTAATTGTATGAAAAGGTTCATAATACGATATGATATGCTGAGATTGTCGCGGCCGGCGCGGCGGTGGCGCTCCAGCCAATAAAGAAAATATGGATGCGCCTGGAGTTGAGCGTTTAAAAAAACCATTAATAAAAGTTTTAAAAAAATGATTGAAAATAAAGGAATCATTAGCGTCCCGCTGTATCCCGAATACAGCAGGGTAAGCAGGGAGAACCTATTATTAAGACACTACGTTCTCCATTTTCTGCAGAATTCCGGAGGCATTGCGTGTTGAGTGGCGGCTGAGTTACCAGAGTAAGCATGTGAAAGTAATTCATTGCCCCGAGCGGGAATCGCACTCACAACCGTCACGTTTTCGGTTAAACGCTGTGCTATTTCGCCACGACGGACTCAAGTCCCTAATTATTAAAATATTTTACTGTAGCTTAGTAATTTCAAACATCAATAACAATAATATAGCACATTTTTTTAACAGGTGTCAGTGGATCCTCAGCTGACGTCGTCTCCGTCAGCGGCGTGGTGGGTGCACACCCGCCTCCTCTGTTTGCTGGTGGGCATCCTCGCGGCGTCGGTGTGCCTGTTCGGCGCGGCGGTAGCCTGGGGCCTGCCCGCTGGGAAGGACACCTTCGCGTTCATGGCTGCTGAGGTAATGTTATACTATGACCATAGGTACCTAATGTTATTTAAAATATATATATATATATATATATATATATATATATATATTTTAATTTGTTACAGAAGTTTGTGGAATAAACAGTTTATTATCAGCTATAAAATAACATACAATTTACTACTAACTTATGACTAACTTTCTAAAAATGGATTTTTATTATTAAGGTAAAGGAGTTAAGAAACGTATTTTCTTTTTAAATGTTTCGAACACAGACTGAGGTGGCATTCGTCATGAATGCCACCTCTACCCGTGACCACGGACTACTGCAAAGTGTTCGAAACGTCGAGTTTCCCAAAATGTATAAAAATACAAAATATACGCGATTAATCCGGTTAAAATAGTCTCATTTAAAATGTGTAATAATCGTGAAAAACAAAGAACGTAGGTATTTTCTATAGTACTGTATACAAAATACGATCAACGCAAAACAAGTAACAATCAAAGGCCGTCGACGGCGGACAACGCCTGATTGTAAACACGGTAGTTGTGGGTTGTGTACAGCATTCACAAAATAATCCTGATTAATTGCCAGTCATAATAAATTAAATTACAATTTATAAAAAAATACATTTAAATACAGTTATATATTACAATTAAAAACAGTTAAAAGAAATAATTATTAAAACAAAAACAATTGTAATTAAAAAAAAGACAATTTATACAATTAAAAGAATACAATAAGGCATACAATTAAAAGAATAAAATATAAATTACATCGTACAATTGGAATTCATAATCCGCAATCCGTGAGCTAATCTTTGCATTTATTTGAGTGATCACCAGAAGTAGGGCCGGAAAAAAATATTATATATTCTTAACGTTTAAACCTTGTCGCCAGAGCGAGGAAATAAAGATAAATCATTCCCCGGATGGGAATAGAACCCACAACTGTCACGTGATTTCCCATTTCAACTAAAATCCATATGTCAATGCTTGCAGTGTCTTCTGGTCGCCATAGCGACACTCCACGTGCTAGCGAGGTTCTTCCTGCGCGTGCAAGAGGCGGACGCGGCCGGACCCGCTTCTTATTATACTCATCTCATTTTTGATGTAAGTATACGTTAGTTCTAACTTTTATTTATTCATATTTATAACAACTTAACTTAACTTAGCTTCACGCTTTATCCCTAGCGGGTTAGTCAGAGAGAAAGGAGCGCCAAACGCTACGGTCTCTACATACCTCCTTCGCCTCGTCCACTGTCATC